>JALPQI010003452.1:0-80156 GCA_025490895.1 Thaumatotibia leucotreta
CATAGTAAAAGTGAAGTTTTTATTGTGGAACAACAGAAATTGTTTTATTAATTACTAGCGACCCGCCCCGGCTTCGCACGGGTACTATACGTACATAAAAACCTTCCTCTTGAATTACTCTACCTATCAAAAAAATCTCATCAAAATCCGTTGCGACGTTTTAAAGATTTAAGAGTACAAAGGGACATAGGGAAAGAAAAAGTGACTTTATTTTATACTATGTAGTGATGACGTATATGAGGCGCCCTCATCGAAGTGGGTGATGACACATCCTGTTCAATATGCCCTCCACCCTTGCATCGGTGTTTTTACTGCCTCTCCCGGGACTGAACCCTGGCCCCCGTCGCTCGCAATATGCTAATGTTCGCTAAGCCACTCATGCGTTTATAGCTCAATCATTTACAAATACAGATATACGAGTACACTTTATCTGTTTAGGCTGCGTTTTACCAAAATTTTACTTGAAGAATCAATCAAAGACAAAATAAGGTGTACACAAAAATGTCCCAGTGCACTCTAATTCTGTGTATTAAGAACGTCGTAACATATTTATGAGCGGATTCTTTCGATACTTATTTTTGCACTTGACTGTAGGTACTAGTGTCAGATTAAGGTGGAAGTACCAGTGCGTAACATGTTAACAGAGAATGTTCATTTAAATCACAATATTTTGCTCATATATAAATGTACATAAAGTATTGTCATGTGTTTTGGGAGAGGAGTTTGTTAGTTTTGTTAAATAGTATTTATTTTATAGGGTGACAATATAAAAATTTCTCAAAATTGCAAATTTTCTTAGTCAACTCCATTGTATGAGTAAGCGTCAGGTGCTTTTGCTGGCAGTCCCAATAGCCGGCACGTACAAAGTTCAATTGGGACATTGGAAATATTAATACTTAGTGCTAATAACCGTCAGCCTGTCTTAAAATTATGCAAATACTTTAGATATAAGCTAATTATTAAAATATAAAAGTTGGGATATGAAGCTTTAATTTAAAGGTACATACATTAATCATCGTTTAAATGCCCTAATAGTTGATTTTATCTAATCGATTGCAACTCAAGCTATAATGACGAGTATTGGTACAGCGTCGGGTACTAGTACTTCCACCTTACCTACCATTCGTCAGTAGAATCTAAAATAAAATTAAACAAACCTAGAAACTTGCATTATTCCATAATCACGCACTTTTAGAATAGAATCTTGGTTTTATTACGAACTTAAAACCTTGAGTTCACATACATTTTTAGTTAAAATTATTCATATTTATTGTTGTTCGCAAAATCTTTACGATTATACGTAAAGATTTTGCGAACGTATTTCACGATATGTGTGAAAGACGTCAAATGCTTTGAAAAGTTAGCCGTAGGTACTTGTTTAAATTTTTTTGTCAGCCGACGACATATTGTACGACATTTCACAACTCTTATCTATGAATATGAAAGTGCCTAGCAGTAGCCAAATTTGAATCTAACTCTTTTTACTCACAACACTCATAAAAACCTTCCACGTACTCGGATTATTGCTCCCCCACGAATTCTAAATATAAAGAAAGTACCCAATGATTTCACAAATAAGACGCGTATTGTGTCTCGCTGGAAATTATTTCGAGATTTTGCAAACGCTCACGTCAAAGGGAAAAATACGTATTTGATTTTATTCGTACGTGATGTGCGTGAGGACTTTATTTTGGCGTTAATTTTTATGTTTTTGGGCTATGTTTTTTTTATGAGACGAATGTAGATTACTGACTTTCAGCCCACCTGATGTAATGCAGGAACTGAGGCCCATGGTCATTGTGATCAAAAAATCGCCTATGCGCGGCCTACCCTGAGGACTTAGATGAACCGAAACACATTAGTGCAAACACTGCTATTTAGCGGCAGGTTGACGGGTAAGACGTTGGTAGTTATCCGGGCGGACCCTGCATGAGGTCCAACCACCAGTACCTAAAGCTAATGTACAACCATCATCAGGTTTATCATAGCATCTGCTCTACGATATATCTGATGACGACTGTACGGAACACAAGATCTTGTAAGGAGCTTCAGAACATAGGAAAAACGCTCCCCTGTACGCTCCGGCTATGGAATGAACTCCCTGCCGAGGTTTTGTTTTATAATGAAATCTGTAGGTTTTTAAAGGTCAGCTGCGCATAGGAATCCTCTGGAGTTGGCAGGTATCTATAAGTATTTGGTAGCTGCTTCATAATCATCTCTAGCCTGTGATAGTCCACTGCTGGACGAAGGCCTCTCCTATTAACTATGCGTATAAGGAGGTAAATACCCATAATCGCCACGCTGGGCAAGCGGATTAGCGATCACAGTAATGTGTCCACTATGATGACGCTGCTGCCTATCGTCATTCTTTTATCAAATAATGATCAGTGACACTTCAATCCCTTAGTCGATTCTTACGACACCCGCAGGAGGAGTTGGGGTGGTGACAAATGTATTCTTATTGCCGTCTCAAACAGCTATGTTGGTATAAAAAAGACGGCTATTTGTAAAACATATTACTAACTTAAACTTCATTGAAATTTTGACTGACAAAGATTGCAGCATCAATCTTTTAAATGCAATTAAGCACAACTTAAAACTCTTAAAAGCTTTATATAAGCTTAACATTATGTAGACCCGTTGAACCACGCTTCATTTAAGAGTGTTGCTTAAACACAAAGACAATGTTGTAACATCAATGTAGGTATGTATACAATATGTTTTAATAAACAGTAATGACAAGGCCGATGGCTCACAATCGACAAAAAGTAGGATGCAACTGTATAAAAAAAAACCAATATCAGAACTGCAATCAAAATAATATGATCAGTATTTCAACTTAATTAAAACGCGGTAGAGCTCAAACATTCACACGATAATATTACAGAATAGACGTCGATATTACACGTATTAAACAGGTTGATTCAATTTGAATGGTTTGTTTTTGCTGTAATGGTGGCTTCGGTGGACTTTTTAAGGTGGATTTAGACCAAACGAGCGAATGCTCATTCTATCCCCCACTCTACGAAATCAACGAATTTCGACGAATCAGGTTTTGTCTAATTTCGTAGAGTGGGGAAAAGAATGAGCATTTGCTCGTTTTGTCTAAATCCACCTTCATTTAATATCAACTAAAGCTCGATGTAACTAAACTTTTAATCAAAGAATAATGCTTAGTCTTGGATAGTAATATCAAAACTTCATAGTAATTTGACACTAACATCTGAGAATACCTAAGCGCTATTCTAAGAATAAAAATTTGGTGACATGGAGAAAAATTGCAGTATGTACCTACTTGTACTAATTGCGTAATTACAAGGAGATATATACTTTGGTGAAATACGAGTAAATATTAAACATCATAGATACAGGTGACATACCAGGGTCGCGTTTAATAAAGTTACATTTTAAAATTTCGTTGTTTGCCTCTCTAACGCACGCACAAATTGGCTAGAAAGAGAGGCAATCAGCTAAATTGTATCTTTATAAAACGCAACCCAGATGTACAATCTGGCAAAAAAGAGTAGAAATTTAAAAGTAGCAACATCGTAGTGTCGTCCCTTTCAAATCAATATGCGTGGGAAAACGGGACGACACTACAATGCTGCCACTTTTTAATTTCTACTCTTTTTTGCCAGACTGTATTGAAAGAACATACTCGTAATAGCGTGAGCGTGTTCGCGCTATCGTCAACCGTTTTCCTAAAGTCAAGATACTGTTTCCAATTCCGTCACCCTTGTAACGGCGCATCTTTTCTAAAGGCACCGACTAACCGCACAATGCTACCCGTTCTGAATCGTCTAACTAACTAACTATTTAAGCAACAGTTTGGTCTTTAATTAATCTTGACAAGTCATTGTTGGGCGAATCATTTATCAATATCAAACGCTATCCGGGCAAGAAATGACGTTTTGATCGGGAGAATCGCCTTTAGTCACATTTCTATGGCAACACTGCCATTATAGTACCATTGTCTTGGTTTATCACTAAAAAATGCACTGTTGGTTTGTGGTACTGAAATTTGAACTTTAATATCGCTCTGTGTGGTCGATTTTAACTAAAATTGTTAGCTAAATAAGAGTTTGCAATAGTTATTTTTCTCCGTTTCGACTTAAACCGCTTTTATTTGCAGAAATAATCATTACTGCTATAGAAATAAGCAACAAGAATACAAAGCCTTTTTGACATGAAAGGGCTAAACTTTTGTAGTAGTACGTACATAGCTTATATAAATAGTTTCAAATGTCAAAAATAATTAGCGTAATTAATAGATGCTGTGATTGACATTCGTGGTCAAAATGTGTACAAAAGATCAATCATTATGGTCTATTGTTGACCACTAGATGTCTCTTTTTACTAAAATTGAACGTTATGTCACCGAAGTTGCATTTTTTTTTATTGTTTTGTTACTAAAAGAAACGGAATTCCCTATTTAGATTTTAGGTACTAAACTACTTCAAAATAGATGACATTTTTGTATTTGTGGTTAAAAGAAACCGCTTACAACGAAGCATTGAGCGCTTTATTTTTCTTCAAATGATTTTAAAACAAGAATTAAAATCAACTTCCTACCATTTACATTCTACCCCTTTATCCAATAATGCCATAAAAAACTGCACAAAACCCCAGTGAAACCTCCCCGAAACACAATGTATTCAAATTTTCAAAAATGGAACGCGTTCGAATTAAGCCCGTAGTGTTGCCAGCAGAGTGTGCCCCATTTTCCCATTCCGGGGCAGCATTGTCGGGGAAATATATTTTGTATGCCTGGCATTACAATGTGGGGCCGTGTTATTTATTTAGATGTATACCACTGTGAGTAGGTTCGATCCCAGTGGCCAGACGGGAGGCAATCGAGTCGGGCTGTGCGTTGCCGATGCTAGTTGGTTGAAAACTCGTGTCGAACCAGGGTAGAGGTGACCTTTAGTTTGTTTTTAATCAGCAAGCCTAGGCAATATCCCATTCTTTAGGCTTAGCACAGGATTAGTGCGACAATATGTCGCCGCGAGATAGACTATCCATCCCTCTTTTATTCATATAGTTAGTAAGAGATGGAAATTCAATCTCGCGGCGACATACTCGTACTGACATACCAATCATGTGCTATATATTTTAGCCTATATAATGTCCCACTGCTGGGCCCAGGCCTCCTCTTATATATGAGAGAGATTGGGCTATGGTCCCCACGCTGGCCCGAAGCGGGTTGGGAACTTCACATATAGCTTTGAATTTCTTCGCGGATGTATGCAGGTTTCCTCTAGATGATTTCCTTCACCGAAGCATTTTATGTGCTAAGCATACTGCAATCTCATTCATACGATGAGCGAAAAGTGATAAATATAATTATGAGAATGACAGATTCGTACAAAAAGTCAAGTGACTATTTCCGGTTGTCTGGAAGAGATTGCTTGTAAGCGATAAGACCGCCTGTTGTTGCCTATCGATACACGTTGTTCTGTATTTGTATTTTAATTAAGTATGTGGTGCACAATAAAGAATATTTACTTACTTATTTCCATACACTATAGGGTTATTTGCAAAAAAAAATTACAAAGTCAAGGCTTTAATCAGACCAAAAATCACGATCGCCTCAATTGTATAACGAAAGTTAGTCATACAAACTATGTGGTTTACTCTGTCCAACAATTTTCGGCAGTAGTAAAAGGGGGCAAATTTAAAAGATGTAGGTTCGTATTGTTGATCGCTCACAGAAAATTTGAGTCGCCCTTTTTACTGCCAAAAGTTGTAACACATAACTTTGTAACACAAAAATTACATACACCGTGTTTTTATTGATGTCCGTTAAATAGGACAGATTATTTGGGACATTAATACAAGTTGCCTAGTATATCGGCTTTTGTTTAATTCGTAAAAAAAAATCCTTTTCATACATAATAATTGAAATAGCAAGTGTGAGATAACCTTAAGAATAAGATCTCAGGTGGCTGACGGCACATGTCAAAATAAGTTTCATTAGGATGTAATAAAGGTTGCAATACACTTGTTCAGTCATTAAACTTATTTTTTTAATAATTCAATAACAGTAAGAGTTAAGGTACTAGTTCCTTAGACAAATTAATTATTTTTGACCTAAATAAGCTTCCCTTTAATTTAACGGAAATCAATAAAAACACGGTGTTTATGGTCGCAGGTTTAAGTAAGATAGTTTAGATTTTAGTACCTACACATAATTCGCCAACCCTCGTTGCTCGATTGCAATAAATCCGGACTTGTAGATATACAGGTAACGGGTATTGGCAAATAATTGAAAAGGTCCGGGAGTATCGAAAAATGGCGATATTATTCGGAGTTGAATAAATTAGTGTAACTAGGACTGAGAGTACCTATGGAGGGTTTCAGAGGAGGCAATCCTGATGTAGTTAGGATATAATATAATATGTTCAGGCAAATTACATGTAATACCTACCTACAAGAGAGAGGAATGAGGAATTCAAATCAAATGGGGAAACTATGAATATACAAAATTAAACGGTTAAACTCACATATATATAGATTTAGATTTAGATTTATTTACTTCACAAAGTAAATTAAAATATAAATTAAGTGTTACATTAATCTATATGAATTTAAATTATGATCGTCCAAAAAAAATAAAAATAAAAATTACATACATTAAAACAATGTCAAAAAATGAATATAAAACAATAATAATTTAGCATTAGATATAAATGATCAATAGTAAAAACATAGAAGAACATCATAATTATTATTAATCACACATCATTAATATATATAGTCACTACGCGCGACATGTTTTGGAGAGCCTAGGTCTCCATTATCAAGCACTGAATGACCAAATGCACGTGAGTTTAACCGTTTAATTATACTTCTAGTTTTCATGTCTCACGAAAGTTCAAATCACGAAACTAAAAACGAAAGATTTAAATACCTAATTTAATTCTTAAGAACCATGACATCGATTTTAGTGACTAATAAAAATTCACCATTGGATTAAAACGGCTTTATCTTAGTTTTAGAATAAAACCCTTGGCCCTACTGAAAAATAGAACTTGCTTTATATTTGGTAGTAGACATGGTTCGAAAGACATAGGTATTTCTTCCATGTTTTTGATTACCTATCTTTAATTATTCAAATGAATAATGTCTATGATGTCTATCATAAGTAGGGTTAGGATTTTGGTGGCATTTATTGAACATAGAGCAGTGGAGTCGATGTTACAAACATTTTAAACTTGAACAAATGATTAACTTATAAAATAATAACTAATTAGTGTTCACTTCAAGCTGGATTTATCAAGGAATTGAAATAAATAGCATGAATTTAATTTTTTAGAAACTAGAAAAATATAAATTTTCATTTAAAAATGTTGGTAGGTATATGAGAAATCATATTTATTCAATTTTTAACGTTCTAGTTCTCACGAAGTCCGTAAATATTATATAACAATCATTAAGCTATTTTACAAAGAATGATTGAACTTCAATTTATAGGTAGTCAAATATTAAAGATGAAATTATTTAATACTTAAAATTGGCGAAACTCTATTTAAGAGAATAAATTTATTTATTATTTCTGATTAGTTAATTATTCAATCAATCATAAAAAAATTAAGCAACGACTCCACTGTTCTCTGTCCACCTAATGCCACCAAAATTCCTAACCCTAATCATAAGACGCCGCTAGTGGGTAGAAGGGACACAAGCCTAATTGAGTTCACTACGACTGGGATTTTTTGAAAATTGTCTCATGACATTAAGTACTTTACTTGTTACATAAGGGGTAAGTCCAGCATATTTTATTTTAAAGGAAAGTCCGTCCTATGCGTCTTATACTGTTCAATTAGGGTCGAAAAGCAGTTGGTAGATGGACTTTCCTGATGATAGACGATCTTATCCGCATTGACATTAATGAAAAAAAAAGTTACCGCCGTCTATAGAAGTTACGCACGATGTGATCAAACCATTTCAAGAATATTCATAATCTATCACTATTTTTTTTTTTTTTTTTTTTTTATTGTTTTAATCCCTTAAACTTGACATTCACATGCCTTTATTACGTAAATTGTAATTAGTTAGGCCGTCACTAAGCCTTTTTGGCCTCACGAATACCTATAAAATGAATAAATTTTACAAATAATACCGACTTTAAAACAGATAAATCCACTTCATAAATTCGACAAAAGCTCGAAATCGTAACTCCAAACAATGACCTACCCAACTAATAATTAATTCAAAAGTCGCTGAGTTCCTTTTAGAAGAGGCCATGAAATTAGCGG
The DNA here is from genome assembly GCA_025490895.1 of Thaumatotibia leucotreta. Lineage (NCBI taxonomy): Eukaryota > Metazoa > Arthropoda > Insecta > Lepidoptera > Tortricidae > Thaumatotibia > Thaumatotibia leucotreta. Next base: position 8,259 of record JALPQI010003452.1, read on the forward strand.
GTTATGTTCCGCCACAAGCGGGTGCAAACTCTCATGAATATAAATTACGTCGGAGAAAAAGCCTTTTCATTGAAAATTCAAAACGACCCTATGGACGTGGTAAGTCATAGGTACATAGCTGCATCTTTGGCTGTGAAGTAAATAACATAATAAATACTAGAAATACTTACACTGACTTCTTTTGTACATATACATAAAGTCGCCATTGTAATAAATTAATTATACCTACATTGGAGCAAACACGGCACCATTACACACAAATCTGACTAACGGTTAAATTAAAACATAATTATGTTCTTAAGCTGATTGTTCCCTATACATCTAACTTAGATTTGTATTGATGATAGTTACTTGATGTAAAAAGTAATAAAGGTGTATAAATCCTCTATTACTGTAATATAAATCCTGTCTATTTGTAGGCAAAAATTACCTACGGTTATTTGTAAGATTAAATAAAAGTACTTATAATATTAAAATATTCACCACAAAATAAATATTATAGGTAAGTTAATATATTCATTTTATGGTAACCGACAACAAAAAGATTTTACTAAAAACTAAACAGAAATAAAAATAAATATAGTATGTACCGAAGGCGGCGACAAGTTTACCAAAAATATTTTTTTTATCAAAATAAAAATAAAAGTACATCATGAAGAATATGATCATCGCAAGTATTTAAATATACCATTTTAAGGTAACCATAACTATTTTAAAATCTAAACCATTTGCCTAAAATTAGAAAGAAAAGAAAGAAAGAAAAACATTTATTTGTGACACAAATAAAACATAAAATAAACATGAATGTAAGTAAAAAACTAAGTGCCATAAGATGGTCTCCAATTCAGCTTATTGCTGGGCTGTAAGCACAGCCCAAAGCTGGTTGCAATTACATTGGAATGACTCCTATCTCCGCTCATCCTGTGGCCACCTCGCGAAAGCTGCGGAAGAATGGGATAAAACAATTGGATCGAAAAACGCCCCCAACTGAATGGGGTCCGTAATTATTAAATTGAAATCCGTGTTCGACGGCCCCCAACTTCGTCGAGCTATCGGTCCCTGTTCTGGGTACCTAAAGTCAGGAGTGACTTAGGTATAATAGAACGGTTTAAAATTGTTATATTATAACCTTTCTCATTGAAGACAATATTTATTAGGAAATATTCTACGTGCTTAAGGCTAGATTTCACTAAACTTTTATTGGAATGATAACGCTAATTCTCAGATACCTACTAGTGTCAAATTACTATAGAGCTTAGACGTTAAGTACTATCTGAGAGTACGCGTTATTCTTTAAAAAAATTGGTGTAATGGAGCCTAAAAAATGGCTGAGATCGATGGTACATTTTAGGTTGAAAATTCTACACGATTCGAATTCTTAAGGTACCTACTTTACTAAATTTTTGTATGGCATACATTTGGTAATATTATTATCTGTGGTTAAATGTATTATTGATTATGTAGGTATATAAAATTTAATTAACCTACACCTATGTAGTTACAATTTAGTCAAACAACTGTAAGGCTAGGGTATATGCTATAGTTGTATGCATCGAACCATTTATAGGTACCTACATATAATAAGTTACAGGTATTAGGCACTCAATAACAAATTTCTGTGCAGAGATCGATTGCGGCTGCTGCAACCGAAATATGTATATCCGTTACGATATACAACATAATATTATCTTGTATTGAGCAATCGCATCATAATAAAATATCTAAATACACGCGGAAGAGTTAAGCCAAGACCAATGCTTGCCTTAGCCGGTAATTATTTTAAACTAGGTTAATATCAGTTATGCGTTCCGTACACAACCTTTTCGGTATTTTAATAGTTAAATAAACTTAATAAAAGTACAATGTAATAGTGGACGGAGTACATTTTATGACTGACATCTATCTATACGCAGATTACTAGTGGGTCCATCTAGCGGCACCTAACTGATACTGATTTTGATATTTAACAACGTGTTTATTTTCTTTTTGTAACACGCTATTAAAATGCACATGTGATTGTGTTTTAGTATAGATCTATATGTTCAAGTTAAATAAGTTAATATTTACAGTGACTACAAATTATTAATTATTATTTGATTTGAGTATAAGGTAGTTTATTACAATAATATATTACTATTAGATTTACAATCTTCTGTAAGTAGAGTAGTTTAATTGTAGTCTGTAAAAAAGTCACTAAATGAGTTGAAGCTTGGTCATTGGCATTCAGTTTGCAGTGACTTCATAATGTTCATAAGATATTCTTATAATTATGTCCATGTGTCCTTGTTATTTGTTGAGTTTATAAAATATTACGCTTGGCCCATAACTAATCAAATAATTTTATTAAGATACTGCGTTGAGATTAGTAATTGTATCAAACTATTGTAAATGTAATTATTATTCATCAAAAGTTTCATTCCATACCATATTGCGTAGAAGAAGCGAATACTACTAGAAGGTTAATCTGCAAGTCAAGTGGATTTTAATTTTGTATTTGGCTAATAGTAACCAAAATAACAAGTATCAAGCATTACACTCATAGGACTTCTGTGAACGTTTGTTTATTGTTGAAACTTGAATTAAGTATTCCAAACACTGGACTGGACTGTACTGAATTAAATAAGTATGTTGGTGAAAGAGTGAATCTGACAATCCTAATAGACGTGACTTTCTTTTAAAATCTGTCATGAACAAAAAGTCCTCAAAGAATAATCACAAAAATAACCAAAGTGTCCTTGATTCACTCAATTGTTTCATGTTTTATATATTCCTAATAAAAAAATGTAGGGGTAGCATGGAATGGAAGAAAAAGATGTTTTAAAATAAAAACAATTTAGTTTATTTTTATGGCATTAACAAAGTTTTTTCCTCGTACTATTATAATACATCGTTGGTACTGACATCGAATTATAATTAAACACTAATATTTACATGTAGGATGCTCTAACACCTTTCTTAGCCAGACGGCTAATCGTAGACAGGCTAACACCTAGTATTCTAGGATCAATAAATAAATTACACAGCAATAGTTCGAAGTAAAGCTAAAGTCTTGATCGATACGCGGGAAACAAGTAAACTTAACAAGCCGACGAGTCGAAACAAATCTGGAACCAGTCTTAACTATTCAGCTAAATGTCGCGACATCTATAGAAAATAATCTCTTTTTGGTACCAATCTCACTTCACATAACTCCGGCTACTTTACCTTAAACATTTAAAGACGCATCGAAAACAAAAATCACAGTTAACACAATTCGATACTCTATTCGTCAGAGCCTAAGCTATCATAACTCCTCAACATAATATTTACAAGCACTTGATATGAGACGCACTCTTTACAATTCTCTAGTAACTATTTAATTCAATAAATAAAGTACGCGCATATGGCCTCACAGTTCGTAACACTCTACACTGCCGACCTGGAAGATTCTTCAAGGCAGGCAAGTTGGTCTTCAATATATGACGGAGACCGGCCGCCGAAGTTGGTCGTCGTGGGGGCTGTGTTGTGTCGGCGTGGCTGGTGAGACTGGCGAGGAGGGCGCCGCGCCGTACTGGTGGAACAGTGGCGACGAGAAAGGCTTCGGAGGCGCCGTCGGCGTCGTGTACAACGACGAATAGAACGACGACACTATAGCGGCGGACGACGACACCGTCGGCAGTTTTTCCGCCGTCGGCGCCATTAGCTTCGAGAACTGTAGATGATCCAATTGATGCGGGAAGTATGGCGGCATCGCGGGATACGATAGCGAATCCAAATGACCAACTCCCGGGGCTGGACCGGCGAAATATGGCAGTGGGAAGCTTGGGAACGCTCCAGCACCAGGCGCCCCTCCAGATGTCGGGGGGCTTCGGCTTCCTGCGCGGCCTGTACTTGTAATCAGGATGCTCCTTCATGTGCAGAGCTCGCAGCCGCTTAGCTTCATCAATGAACGGCCTTTTCTGCATTTCTGACAGCAGCTTCCACTCCGCGCCTAGCCGCTTCGAAATCTCCGAGTTGTGCATCTTCGGGTTGTCCTTCGCTATCTGGCGGCGCTGCAGTCTGGACCAGACCATGAACGCGTTCATCGGCCTCTTGATGTGCCCCTCGGACTGCGGCGACGAGGCCGGCAGCGGCTGAGGCGCGCTAGGATACTCCGGCAGCATACCCGGATGCATGGAGAACGCGTACGGGTGATGGCTCAATGTCGACATGATTATTCAAGTGTTTGTAACTTTAGAGCATTGAGTGTAATGTGATTTATGGCACAATGCGGTGAATAGTGAGAGCAGGTGAATGTGTCGCGTCGAAGTCGAGCGATAGACTGACGGTATGGCGAGGAGCGAGCGTGGATATCGGTGTGCGGGGCGCGGCATGGGGCGGCGTGACCGCTGCCAATAGAGGACCCGCGTGTAAAGCCTGCGCCCCTCCTCGACACTTGCATCCATCCCGCTCACACTCACCAGCTACTAATAACCCCATCTCAGTCCCCCCAACAACACCCTACACCGTAGCTTGGAACAACCGTACAGCTGTTTGGATCTGTCGCGGGCTCGGCTCAATGCATCAAACTGGTACAATAATGGGCTATTTTAGACATTTCTTTTGGAATGAAAAATATGACAAAACTTGCCCGAATCAGGTGTATTCAATGCTTTCTTGGATTCTTTCATCCTTTTTTCCTGCAATAATGATTCAGTCATACAGTCTTGTTATTTTATTTTAGTATTGTAATTAGCACGTGCGTCACTATTTGCTGTAATAAAATTAGATTGAAATAAATATTAGAGCTATAACTGATTTTTTGTGAAGAACTAGAAAAAAATCCAGATTAAAGTTTATAGAACACGTCCTAATATTTTATCTAAGAACTTAATTGCAAGAAAATAGTTCGTGCAAGATATAATAGCATTTTTTAGGTAAGTACAAGGTTTGACTGTATACAACCTAAAATATCGTTATTATTGATTATTATTAATGAAAAATGGTTGTGTCGGCAAAATTGTATCATAAACTCGTGTAGGTAGTGGTAGGTAGGTAACATTTACTTCAGGAACTTGCCTACTACTCAACCGCGCTTCGCATTTAATTACCTACAGATACGTAGGTAACCTATAATACGTACCAATAGATATTAGATTATAGAGGTGAATGTGCTTTCTATTCTTTTACTTTATTGATACCTACTATTATGTGAGTTAGCTACAAATTTAGGTTGTATAATTGTTTTTACAGAGAGCATTATAGTTTCCGTAAAACTATACGAGTAGTAACTTAGATATAGGTTAGGTTAAGTAGAATAGTTAGATTTATTTTATGTATAGCAACAATTTTTTTTTATTTCCTTTGTCAGCCTTCGTAGCCTAGTTGGTATCTAGTGACCCTGCCTACTAAGCAGGTTCCGGGTTCGAATCCCGTCGAGGGCATTATTTGTGTATTTATTTATCACACATTTCTTGGTCGTGGCTGTAGTATTTAAGTATTTATATTTATCTATCTATTATATATCGTCGCTTGGTACCTACACCACAAGCCTTAATTGAGCTTACCGTATGACTAGGTCGATTTGTGTAAAATGTCCCGCCATATTTATTTATTTTATTTTATGAACTCATGAAAGTTAAATTAAATTTTCATTAATCAAATTTTGAAACCGAGCGCATGTCTCGCATATCAAACGTAACTGACGGTTTGGCGAGTTTAGTATTTAATTGTAACGGTGCATTTAGACCAAACGAGCATTCGCTCATTCTATCCCCCACTCTATGAAATTCGTTCGTTATACAAAACGTGATTCGTCGAAAATCATTGATTTCGAGTGGAGGATAGAATGAGTGAATGCTCGTTTGATCTAAATCCACCTTAATGTTGTGCTTTCTTTGTAATGCAAATACATAAATAATAAATAAAGTCACTTTCATTACGGTTATATTTACCCAAGACAATAATAAAATTGTCGATGACGCATATCCAACATTGGGCACGGACTTCAACAAATCAACGCTAGTAGTGACAGCCATACAATTTGTGACAGTGGCAAATGCAAGACCAATTATACCCGTGTAGTTAGTATTCAATTCAGTTCTTATTTAAAAATTGTAAGTCAAAGTGCCGTCAGAATTGTCGTGCAACTAATCTAAGACCTTTAAGGCCGAGCCACATAAAGCCAGCCAAAGCACCTGACACTTCATTGTACAATGGAGTTGACTAAGAAAATGGGCAATTTTGTGAAATTTTGATATTGTCACCCTATAAAATAAATGTAACAAAACTTACAAACTCCTCTCCCAAAACACATGACAATACTTTATGTAGATTTATATATGAGCAAAATATCGTGATTCAAATAAATATTTTCTGTTAACATGTTACGCACTGGTACTTCCACCTCAGTACGATTTTTTTCTGATTTCGATACCTATAACAAATTAAAAAGGGAACCCCGATTGAAAAGCTAAGACTTAATATAATATCACATTAGTCTAAATAGTCTACTTTTTCAATAATCACTTGCAAAAACCTTTGTAGTATGTAATAAAAGTTTACAAAAGCAATAATCATTTGTATGAAACGATTTTATTGCATTTTTGCCATTTTTAATCCCCTAAGACTCCCATGCCCGTGAGTGTTTTGTACCGCGTCAAGCTAATTTGAACTCTATTTTAATAGACCTAAACGCTTTTGCATTGCATTAAAAATGGATATACTACTTCAATTCTAAAACAGCTTATGTCAATAGGAAATGTGTGTTTGTTACGTCGTTTCGTAATAGGTGAAAGGTGTTTTAAAACAACAGGAGGAATTAAGGAGCTCATATTTTATGGTTTAATTGTTTTCTTTGCAGGTGTTTTAAGATATGGCTGAATATGATATGATTACTTAATACCTACCTACATTTCTATTGTGAAAAATTTACGATGTCAAGACTCGGAATTCAAAATTTATACATTTTTGATATTTTCTTCAGTTACGGCGTAGGTTACTCATGAAATAAACCTATTATAAACTGATTATATAAATTATATTAATTAAAAACTAAATCTCGACGTTTCAAAACTTTACTTAACAAAATAGTTTTATTTTGTAGATTTTTAATTATTACAATTTATAATATCATTAAAAGTATAAATTATGAAAATGCAATGAATAATTTTGATTGAACTCCGCTTTGTAGAGTAAGTTAGCTATAATACCTCAGTTAGCAAGGGTAGCGATGAGACTGCTAGCGCCATCTTTTAGGAGTTTACGGTAGTTCGACTGTATTAAAGTTTATTCCAATAAGAATACTGTAGTTCGAAACGATATTAATATAATTGCAATGCAAAAATGTAATTAAGATATTGAAATATTGGAACAGGGTTTAGTTTTTCAAACGCACGATCAAATTCGACTTAGGGTCTCACCAAACTAGTCGACGCCGTTTCGGCTAATCGCGTACGGAAAAAGCTTTATGTCAACGCAATAAGAGCGAAGACATCGAAAATCGGCTCGGCTCACGCGAGACGACGTCTTTCGACGGGAAAACGGCGTTTTGCCGTAAAGCTGTTCGCATTCGTACGACCCCGTTTGCAGCCTAACGCACACGTTCGCATTCGTAAATCTCCTAATACCGCCGTACGGTGCCGGAAAGAGTTGAACGGCTCCGATCACGGCCGAGTACCTGCGATAAGCACCGGTCAGAGCTGGCGGAAGCCGTTCAGCGTCTTCGACGGCCGAACATAGCTGACGACGGCCGAAAAGAGCCGATGACGGCCGAAGTAGCTACTGATGCGTTTGTATTTATTCATTTGAATTATTACCCACATTAAAATCTGCAATAGATCTGACAACACGAAGTAATACTGTCGTAATCATACACGTCTTTTCAATTTCAAACTAGTTTCTAACAACTAGTCTCCAAAAATGAGATTTACGATTGCCGATCACCCGCTGTCCTATCTAACTGTTCGTCGGACTCGGCGGCTGTACGCGTGCTGTCGGACGTCTCGACGGCAGGACGGAGCACGGGAGAGCCGACCGCCGCTTTACAACGGCTACCGCAGGCGATCGAGCGTTTCTACGGCCGTAAGGAGGATGAGACTGCTTAACGCAGGTGTTCAACCGCGGAGACGGTCGATCGGCTAAATGCGAATAGTGTGGTGTAAAACACTCGGCGAAAGCCGACTCCGCGTCTATTGGTTTGGTGAGACCCTTAATCGACAGGGCATAGTTTTCCACTCACGATATTAAATAAAAAAAAAAAATTCGGGCCTCTTACTCAAATTAATTTAGTCCCACGGTAAACTCAATGTATAATAGATAGATTCACAGATACTTAAATATATAGACAGCCACAACCAAGGAATACATATTTGTGATAAATAAATACACGATTAATGCCCCCGGGATTCGAACCCAGAACCTCCAGCTTCGTAGGCAGGGTACCAACTAGGCTATCGCTATAATTTTTCCTTCATAAGTGTAATGAAGAATATTGTGCCACGGGCGGCTTTTATTTTATTACCCTTCTTAATACACAACTTAATTGTATTATCTAAAGAGAAAGTTAGATAACTATATTCCTTATTTTCAACAGCGCACTGTATAAGAAAGGTTTTTTCACACTAATAATAGTTTTTTCCCTTAAATAATAATCAAAAATAAGCTTTCAAAATAACTCTTACCATATGGTTGAAATAGCTTAGTAGTAGTAGTAATGATCGTACTTTATTTTCTGAAATAAAGCCCTCCTACCTGTAAAACATGCCCTAGAAGTGTCTAATATTACCGGAAAAATTTGGTTTATTTTGATTTTGACATAAAAAAATATACATAAAATAAACTTTTCACAAAAGTCGCCATACTAAATGCAAATTTCATAGGTAAATACCTAATTATTATCTCACACTTCGTCTTTTCGTTTACTTTGTCAAGATGCGAGTATAATATCCGTATTATTTACAATACACTACAGTTAGTTTTATTACGGCTCCCAAAAGATTTATTTAAAAAGGTAATAATTACTTTTTATAATAAGTCTTGTGCCCACCATAAAACGATTTAGCTATGAAACCCTCATAATCATATTTTAATACAACAAAGCAGACTTCGTATTTAAAGAGACAATGGGAATTTGTACTTGCCGACAAAGATTGTCTGTTTGTCTTTCATAATGCAGTAAAACAATGGGTATTAATAGATATTATGTCGCTAAGTGTTAAAAAGAAACATGTTTGGAAAAAGTGGGTAAAAGGGAGTAATGTCAAATAAATCAAAGTCCGAAGAAGATAAAATAATACGGCACCAGCATTGAGGGATATTGTATGGTACTCGTATGTATTTGAGGTTTTAACCACAATAAACCCCCTAAAATGTATCTAAAATTGTATCCCTGAGTATGTCTTATCATCATCATCAGCCTATGATAGTCCACTGCTGGACGTAGGCCTCTCCTATTAACTATGCTTATAGACGCATTAGGAGGTAAATGCCCATAATCGCCACGCTGGGCAAGCGGATTGGCGATCGCAGTAATGTATCCACTATGATGACGCTGCTGCCCATCATCAAAATTTTGTCAAATAATGGTCAGTTACACTTCAATCCCTTAGGGTCTCACCAAACTAGTCGACGCCGTTTCGGCTAATCGCGTACGGAAAAAACTTTATGTCAACGCAATAAGAGCGAGGACATCGTAAATCGTCTCGGCCCACGCGAAACGACGTCTTTCGACGGGAAAACGGCCTTTTGCCGTAAAGCTGTTCGCATTCGTACGACCCCGTTTGCAGCCTAACGCACACGTTCGCATTCCTAAATCTCCTAATACCGCCGTACGGTGCCGGAAAGAGTTGAATGGCTCCGATCACGGCCGAGTACCTACGATAAGAACCGGTCAGAGCTGGCGGAAGCCGTTCAGCGTCTTCGACGGCCGAACATAGCTGACGACGGCCGAAAAGAGCCGATGACGGCCGAAGTAGCTACTGATGCGTTTGTATTTATTTATTTGAATTATTACCCACATTAAAATCTCCAATAGATCTGACAACACGAAGTAATACTGTCGTAATCATACACGTCTGTTCAATTTGAAACTAGTTACTAACAACTAGTCTCCAAAAATGCGATTTACGATTGCCGATCACCCGCTGTCCTATCTATCTGTTCGTCGGACTCGGCGGCTGTACGCGTGCTTTCGGACGTCTCTACGGCAGGACGGAGCACGGGAGAGCCGACCGCCGCTTTACAACTGTCGCGATAGCAAATCGCAGCCGATCGAACGTTTCTACGGCCGTAAGGAGGCTGAGACTGCTTAACGCAGGTGTTCAACCGCGGAGACGGTCGATCGGCTAAATGTGAATAGTGTGGTGTAAAACACTCGGCGAAAGCCGACTCCGCGTCGATTGGTTTGGTGAGACCCTTAGTCGACTCTTACGACAACACCCGAAGGAGGAGTTGGGGTAGTGACAAATGTATTCTTACTGCCGTCACCACACGGCCCCGGGCGGGAGGTCCTATCAATAGTAGTCAATAAATCAATAGTACCTGACTAAGTATCTATCAGTTTTTCTGAATAAGATACTGAATTAACATTAAAATCGGAAATACCCAAATTGAATGTCGGTATTATTGCATAAAAAAGTACCAGTGTAGGATGCCATACCTGTCGTCCAGACTTCACCTAAGAAGATATCCTGATCACAGACATGATTGACACCACATCTCATTAATAAATTGCCACGTAATGCCCCATTAGGACAAAGCGCGCATTATAAATAAATAAATATCTTAGGACATATTACACAAATCGACCTAGTCCCACGGTAAGCTCAATTCAGGCTTGTGATGTGGGGTACCAAGTGACTATATAGGTATATAATAGATAGATACATATAGATACTTAAATATATAGACAGCCATGACCAAGGAACAAATATTTGTGATAAATAAATACACAAATAATGCCCTCGCCAGGATTCGAACCCGGAACCTCCAGCTACGTAGGAAGGGTCACTACAAACTAGGCTACAGAGGCATTATTCAGATTGCGGTGCCCTGACGCGCACAAAACCATCCAGCAACCGATATAATTAAAAATCTAAATATTGGACAAAATTCGAAATGTTTCATTAATTTTATCGAATAATGAAATGAAATGAAATAAAAAAAATGAAATGAAATAAAATTTATTTACAATACACAAATATGAATAATGATTAAGTAAGGACACTTATTCATCAAAATTTCTGAATAAAATGCTGAAATAAACATGAAATGCTTCACATAATGCCCCATTAGTTCTGATGTAGGTACACTAAATAGGACAACACATTATGTGTATTATCCAATTTATCACGGAGGCCAATATTCAGAAAACCGCCCAGACTTCACGTTAGATATGCGCACACGATCGACAGTCGACGCCACATCTAATTAATAAATGCGCCACATAATATCCCATTAGGACAAAGCGCACATTATTCAGATTGCCCTAGCATCAGGCACAATACTATCCAGCAGAGCTTATAACAAAAAATCTAAATACCTATTGGACGTCATTTGGAACATTTCATAGATTTCCTAGAATATTTCCATTCAGACGTTACTTCAGATATCGGCACCACATCTAATTAATAAATGCGCCACATAAATGTCCCATTAGGACAAAGCGCATATTATTCAGATTGCCCTAGCATGCACAATACTACCTATCCAGTAGAGCTTATAACAAAAAATCTAAATACCTATTGGACGTCATTTGGAACATTTCATAGATTTCCTAGAATATTTCCATTCAGACGTTACCTCAGATATCGGCGCCACATCTAATTAATAAATGCGCCACATAATGTCCCATTAGGACAAAGCGCACATTATTCAGATTGCCCTGGCGCGCACAATATACCGGCGCCTATTAACGGGGGCATTCTGCTGAAAAATAATAGATCCTGCAGTGAGGATATAAGGAAGGGCTGGTGGAACTGGCAATTAACGGCCGGTTGAAAGATAGGTACTTTTTTATGAACTAACGGATCGTCTGAAGAATTCACTGTGATTTTTCTCACGTTAGCGGTACTAAAATTGGACAGGTTACTTGGGACATTAATAAAAGTTGCCTGGTAGTTGGCTTTCGTAAATTTCGTATAACTACGTAAAAAACTCAATAACAGTAAGAGTTAAGACACCAGTTTCTTAGAGAAATTGATGTTTTTTGACCTAAATAAGCTTCCCTTTAATTTAACGGAAATCAATAAAAACACGGTGTATTTATAACATATTTTATCTTTCTTTGATATTATAGTGTTCTATAATATAGTCCTAAGAACACCTTCTTTTAAACAGAAATAGACATTTCTCATTGAAATCAATGGACATTAGACGCATTACTACTGTGTATTTGACACCTTATGTTATGATAGAGACTCAAAAAGGTAGAATTAGGCTACATATTTAAGGCCTTTTCTTTCATTGTTTCGTTTTTTAACACGCTTTTATTAACTTCTCTTGTAATTTATGTAAAAAAATCTTGAAATCTTAATTTGACCTATTTTCCGGTTTTCGATTAGGATGATTTTTTCCACACGCTCTGAGTTCTGATGACAATACATGAGACTAGTTAAGAACCATAATTACAAATCCAATATGGCGGTCTCCTGAAGAGGACTGGAGGTGGACTGATAACTGTTTGAAATCCACCGCTATATGGGTATCAATGAAAGAGTTTGCTGTAAGGAATACGAAAACAGCGTGTTTTTCCGTTTTTTTTTACCAGATATTCACCACTATTACACACATTACTAATCACCATCATAAGCCTATGATAGTCCACTGCTGGACGTAGGCCTCTCCTATTAACTATGCGTATAAACGCATTAGGAGGAAAATACCCATAATAGCCACGCTGGGCAAGCAGATTGGCGATCGCAGTAATGTGTCCACTATGATGACGCTGCTGCCCATCATCAATCTTTTATCAAATAATGGTCATTGACACTTCAATCCCTTAGTCGACTCTTACGACACCCGCAGGAGGAGTTGGGGTGGCGACAAATGTATTCTTATTGCCGTCACCACACGGCTTAGTATGTGTAATGTGAGAGTATAATTACCTATGTACCTAAATTTTTCGTGGCATTTCAGTAAAACTGCCTTTTAAAAACGAACTAAAGTAAAGTTTATCTTTCAGATCAACCGGGCGTTAAAAAAACCAACCATAATGGCATGTCGGGTGAAGTGTCATGGGAAATTTAAGTAAATTAAAATAGGAAGATGGAACGAATAGGCATTAAGCACAATGCCGTGCCGCGGCTTTGCCTGCCTCTGGGGGTTATTAACTGGCTCGCTCACACTGAAGGGGTGGATAGAGATGGAGGTATTGTCGTGGAGGTATGATGGCTAGGATATGTTTTTTCTGTACACACCAATATAATTGTGTATGTTTCATAATTGACAAAATTCACAAAAGTCAATGAAGGTAATGAGACAAGTAAATAAATAAAATAAACGTGAAAACCGACTTCAACCGATTTCTCCAAGATCATTTCATCAGACTCCGTCTCAGGCGCGGATCCAGGACTTTGTTGAGAAGGGGGGGGGGGGGGGGGGGGGCGGCACTGGCTTATGATATGACAGTATTTTATTTTTAAAACAGCACCTAGGCATACATAAGTCCAGTGTGAGGGGAGGGGAGTGCCCCCATTGCCCCCCCCCCCCCCCTGGATCCGCGGCTGCCGCATCTTGGTGCCAATGGACTATCTCGGGATCAATGGACTATGTACCTGTTAGATAAAAAAATATTGAAAAATCGTTCACGATTCTCGAATGTATCGATTAACATACCTACAAACAAATTGTCGAATTCAGAACCTTTTCCTTTTTGAAATCGTTTAAATGGATGACTAATTATGTAATTATAATGTGTAATGGAAAGACAACAACTCTTTGCGCCTACTATTTTTAATTTCCCTGACAGATACTGTTGGACAGAGTATTGGTATTATTTATCTTCACAGGCAAGTGTGTTTTCTTACACACACGTCATCGTCACGTCATCAGCTTCTCTTAGTCCACTGCTGGACGTTAGCCTCTCCTATTAACCATGAGTATCGACATATTAGGAGGTAAATGCCCATAATCGCCACGCTGGGCAAGCGGGTTGGCAACCACACTTCGTGTGTCTACTACTGCTGCCCATCATCAATCTTCTATAAAAGAATATTTACTGACACTTCAATCCCTTAGTCAATTCTTACGACACCCATGAGGGGGAGGATTTGGGGTGGTGACAGATGTATTCTTACTACCGCTACCACGTGGCACCTTAAGGTGCATTCAGACCAAACGAGCATTCGCTATTCTATCCCTCACTCTACGAAATCAACGAATTTCGAAGAATCACGTTTTGTGTAAAGGTGCTTGCAGATCAAAAGAGCATTCGCTGTTCTATCCCTCACTCTACGAAATCAACGAATCACGTTTTCGTACGAATTTCGTAGAGTAGGGGGATAGAACAGCGAATGCTCTTTTGGTCTGCATGCACCTTTACGAATGAGTTTCGTAGTGGGGGATAGAATAGCCAATGCTCGTTTGGTCTGAATGCACCTTAAGGTGCCACATGGTAGCGGTAGTAAGAATACATTTCATACACCTTTACACACACACGGTTATGCAATTATATGCTATCAATAATTCATCCTACCATGATCGAATCATCCTAGTTCGATGTTCATTTGTTTTGCAGGCATCGCTACGTGCAATAAGTAATTAGGTAGGTATCTACACATTCATTACCATATTCACATACGTACGTTTCGTCTAGGGATTCGCAGTGATTATTTCGAACGCGATACAAACTCTGAAGAGTCAGAAGACTTACCGTAAATCAAGATTGACATTGCCTCCTTGTCATACGTACGTTCGAATTCATATGTGCAAGAGAGCGGCAATACTTCGTTTGCGGTTCGTGGTAGTACGATCAGCGGATGACGTTCAGTCTGCCGAGAACGTGCAAGAGCATTTTGTCTCTTTCACTACAATAAAAGGGTCATTTGCGTGACAGGGACGGTTGCTTCGAATTACCGATTTTAAATTTTCGCGGTAGAGCCTAAAAACACACGGAATGAGTTGAACTATTGAACATTTCAATTATGTTGTGACAAATGTGTTATCTGGGCAAAGGGATGTCGATGGCGCTTATAGTTATGTTCGCAAGTTCGTGTACAAATACAACGCCGCGAGACGCAAGCGCCATCGAAAATGTGATCCCTTTGCCCAGATAATATCATACATATTATAATCATTCGGCCCACCTGACTGTAAGAGCCTTATCACACTTGCGATAGTTGCGATTTGCGAGCGAGTTGGAACTGTTGAAAGCAAGGTGAGCGAGTAAGAGTTAGTTCACCAAGCTTCTGCTAGGGCGCTAGCCGCTAGGCAAGACAAGCGCTGTGACTGATAAATATGGTCGCGTTCATGGATGAAATGATGTTGTGTATAATTCATGTTTCATAATTGTATTTTTTTTACCTTTTGTCTTTATTTTCTTCGTGGCATCACCAAATGGGCCCTACGGAAGACCAGCGCTGGCTTTCGGGCTAGCACTACGCTGAGTTGGGTCCATTTCGTGATGCACCAACTATTCTTTGTTAATTGTTTTATTTGTACTGTCTTGTCTTGTGTGTCATAAATAAATGTTTATTATTATTATTAATGATATCGGTGTGATTGCGTCACATTTTCTAACTCGCTACGTGGTCGTTTCAACTCGCACGCTAATTGCAAAGCCCTAAGAGACTTATTTCATGGACGCTTTAAGTGATAATACCTTTCAATTCTAATTTAAAACATTTTTTATTAATGTTTGAAATGTAGTACCTACTATAGATGTTCAGAGAATACACAAAATAAATGAAATAGATACGAGTATGATTGTACGAGTTTAAAGTAAATTATAATTATGTTTGAACACCTGTTTTGCTAAGATAATATATATCTAATCACATTTTTAGGGCTTAGTTTCGTAAACTAGCGGTATTTCAGTTAATATTCCCATTTTAGAGTCACGCGCCTTTCCCCGAACTAAATGGTCATTTAGTGTCATTATCTAAAGTTCTAAACAAATACAATGACAAAAACAATGGCGACAAAGCAGCCCGTGCCGACAAACAGACAAACAAAACACCAGCACAACCGCAATAAACACATTACAGACACAAACAAAAATAACCGTCTTTAATAAAACAATTGACAATTCCATTTTCAAAATAAACCCCGGTTCTAGAAACCGAAAACCACCCTTAACTCGATAACGGTTCTGTTCAAAATTGGAACGCGCTTCGATCTTTTTTTGTTTTGGCGACAATGCCTACTTATTTCGAATTTGGAACGAAACCGTTGCAAAAGAAATGACCATAGACTAAGTCCGTTGTTTCTGCGTAGTGCGGGACAGATGTCGGGTCGTTTGTGATTTCACGGTGATACATGATGATTGTGGCCGTTAGTTGCGTTTTAATGCATTTAGAAAAACATTTTTTTTATTGCGTCTTGTCACCTAAGTCATGTCTAGTTTTACTCTGTTTTACCAAATTCCCTATCCTCTAGCCGCCCAAAGGCCTATTAAAAATTATCCGTAAACAAAAGAAATTCTGTTTTATATTTCTAACACCATTAATTCAAAATTCATGGCATTTATTGCCTGTGGCAGGAGGCTATGGATTCGTCGCATTTCTTACGATTATATAATAGATATACTTAAATACATAGTGCTTAAAGGTGAAGGAAAACATCGTGAGGAAACCTGTATAAGTGTAAGTGGGAAGTGACTTCCTTTATTTTGCAGTGAGATGTAGCTATGACATTTTATTGTAATTTATATATTTTATACCCACCCAGTACAAAATACTAGCTTTATGAGAAAATAAAGTAAAATGCTAGCATACTCTGCCCAACCATTTTGTCAGCAGAAATAGGCGATACCATATTTAAAAAAAATATAGGCGGGATGTGAATTTTAATTTTTCGCCTTAAGGGTGCGGCTCCACTGACGCGGAGCGGAGCGGAGCTGTGCAAAATTGACCAATTACATTCTTCAAATTCGAATTCAGAACACTGTGATGCGGTCTCATTGGCCACAGCTCCGCTCCTCTCCGCGTCAGTGGAGCCACACCCTTACTCGTGCCTATCAAAGAAAAAATCTAATTTTCCTGTGTAAAAGTGTTTAAATCCCGGATTTCGGATACCTAAATAGGAGTCCTCGCTCTCGTACGAATCCCTAGCACGAATTTTGCTTCTATTCCGTGTTCCCAAAATTCTACGATATTTTGATATATTCGTAACAATGTAAGAATCCTACATAACATGTAGCTGAGAGTTGATCAAATCCTAGCTTCCCTTATTAGAACCGCAGGTGACCATCCGGCCTAAACCGGATTCGTTCACCGGACCGTACCGGTTCTAACCGGTTTTCCATATCTGACCGCAACGCTCGTGCTAATTTCTAACCTGTAACCGTACCATGAGTTGGAAAGAAATACGTTTCGTTTTTCTCGATACGTAATGCATTCTATCCCGCTCGCACTGACATATTGGAGTGAGTGCGATGGCCTGCTTTCTTCTTCTTTGTCGTTAACACTCTTGCCAGAGTGGTCGTGGTCATCACTTCAGATGTTGGTGGCAAGCTTTACAACACGTCGCCACTCCTCTCTAACGGTCGCCCACCTCGTGCATTCATACAGTGATGACGAGCCATTTACAGTCGCTTTTATCTGGTCAGTCCACCTCATAGGCGATCTTCCTCGTGGCCTGGTTCCCTCAATCTTTCCCTGGACCACAAGTCGCTCAATAGCCACCTTGCTTTACGTATCGAATAAAACCTAACGTTACCAATACTTGCATGTACGGCTAAGTCATGGTACGGCTACTGAAATCTGCTTTGCATGTTTAAACGTCAAATTTATGTAGACCGTTCTAGCTTTATTACAATGAGTTAAGGTGCAAATTAGGTTTGATTTGAGTAGAGATACTAATTAGAATTAGGAATCTCAACTAATGAAATTATTCTAATGTGAATTTTAGATGCTGTAGTTTGAAGACAGAATTTTAACAACAAAAAATAGGAACTATTATAGAAAAAGCGTCCTTATTGCATGGTACTTACATCCATTGGCTATAGGAACTGAACTAAAACTGACATATGCTTAATGTGTAACTTTATTTCGTGTTCATAATTAGGGAACTGCATAAAAACTCACCAAACCTCGGATTACTTTTAAATTCCGAATTCATAAGGCGTACTTATCTTTACATCAAAGTCCGTGGCAGCAACCCTTAATGAGTATTTTGATGATAATCAAATAGCATATTAGAGAGAAGGCGCTATGCCGGAAGGGCTCAGGGCTGACACAGACAATGCCCCAGTCCGCCGGCGGCGTACACTAATTGTCTAAGTGCATAATGAACTTGTTTGCGACAACCCTAGAAGCGAGCGAGCGAAACGAGCCAAGCGAACTTTGCACTGTGACACAATTGTAGAAAGTTGAAATTGGAATGTTTCATTTGATACTGACAACCCTATGCATAGGGTTGCAACACACACGAAACTTCGACCTTATAGTGCTGCGCTAAGGTTTGTTTTTGACATAAAGGTGAGTGTAGGATGTATGAGATCTTGTCACCCTCCTTGGTGCATGCACACTTGCCTTGTTCGTGGGTTAATTAGAAAGTTTGTCTTTCAAAAATGGCTGCCAAGTTCTGTTGAAGAGTGACAACTTTTCCGTCGTTATTTATTTACGTGCGAAGAAAATTATAATTTAAAACTTTTTGCGAGGTGTGAGCTTGGAAATGTTGTGAATATTTTTTTTATTGAAGTGTGACTTTAAAAAGCAGCTTTTTCAAATTTTTTTTTATATTTCGTAGCTAAACTTTAAAAGGAATTTTACATTCATTTTAGACGGAATGAGATTTCTTTGCAATTTATCTTAAATTACTATACCTAATTTGTGAATTTGCGCGTTCTGTGGTGAATTATGTCCCATATAATGCCATGGTTAAGGCATGTAATGTAACCCAGCCGTGCGGTGATGGTGACGGCAGCAAGAATTTGTCACTACCCTAACTCTTCCCGTAGGTGTCGTAAGAGTGGACTAAGGGATTGAAGTGTCATTGACCATTTATTTATCGAATATTGATGACGGGCGGCAGCGTATAGTGGACACACTACTGCGATCGCCAACCCGCTTGCCCAGCGTGGCAACCGATTATGGGAATTTACTTCCTATTATTCCTGCTAATGCATCCATACTACGCATGGGTAATAGGAGAGGCCTTTCTCCAGCAGTGGAATAGCCTGATGATAAGGCATGTAACTTACCAGATTTGCGTAGACAGAACTTAAAATAATGGTAGATATCAATCATAAAGCCAATATACCAACACATTAACTAAAACGCCATTTAAAACACTAAATTAGGAATGGAAACAGTGCGGCCGCTGAGTAATGATGAAGGCGACAAAATTGCCTATTTTCGCACGATGTGATTACGATGTGTAGCTCGTTTCCATTGTTGCACACGACTTAGAGTTTGTTCGGAAGTAGTGCTGTGGCCGAAAAGGCAATTATTAAGAACGCAGTGTAGATAAATCAGGCCCGCAATATATTGAAACAAAATGTTGTCATATAGCAAACAAAAAAGAATGCATAGGTTATTAACACAAGGATCATAACATGTAGTAAATACATAGAATATATGAAATAAAACTATGAAAACGGATAAACTCGCGTATATTAACTAACTTTAACTTTATTCCGACGATTCGAACACTTTACAGGGTTCGTGGTCTGTGCAGATGTCATCCACAGACCACGAATCCGCGTAGGTAATTGCGGTAACCGAAGAAAATATTACATTTATACAAATCCGTACAATTTATATTCATTCATTAAATCGTACACACTTAACTGGAGATGTATTAGGGTAGGTACTACATCTGCTACATCTAAAACGAATCCCTGTGTGAGTTGTGGCATTGTACCAAATTATATCTTTATTTTGTCACTCACCAAGAGACGATCAACTCCAAAAATAGAATCTGCTCTAGGAGCACGAAATTTATGTAATGCATGCGTACATTTTCTTGTGCCATACGAGTAAATCTGATAATATTCTTTCAACCCCCAACTAGTATCAATATCATATATTGATTTAAACTTTCGCGATTATCACTCCTATTTTAAAGACTAACGGATCTTCATCGCGTAAACTTACGTTTAATTATATCCTGACGTTTCGGGCATGACGTTACACCCGTGGTCGCAGACCTGCCTACGACCACGCGTGTAACGTCATGCCCGAAACGTCAGGATTAATTAAACGGTAAATAGTATCAATATCGTACGACAATGGACACTCGTGCCGTGGGCGTCGCCAATTGCCACCGCGATTCGCGCGTCAAAATCGTAAAATTAGCCCGTTTGTTTCCTCGCGTGCGGCTTTTATTCCGCATGTGTGTGACAACCTTTACTTAGGGCGTGTGTAATACGCGGTTTCTGGTTACGAGCGTTTAGTTTGTTTTTCGGGGCTTAATTGTTTTTTTTGATGTTTAGTTCTCTTTGTGGGAAGTGGGATAGTTAGTGGTTTTTGAGTTGGTGTCGCCTATCTTATACGTATACCTACTTATTGGCGATATGGTGACGGCAAAATGATAATACATTGTCATCCTCCGTAGCTTAGTTGGTAGTGACCCTGCCTACGAAGCTGGAGGTTCCGGGTTCGAATCCCAGCGAGGGCATTATTTGTGTATTTATTTGTCACAAATATTTGTTTCTTGGTCATGGCTGTCTATGTATTTAAGTATCTATATGTATCGATCTATTATATAATATATCGTCGCCTAGTACCCACATTAAACATCAACGGATTTTTATGATTGAACAAAACAAGTCAAGTACCAAGATTGAGACCAAATAACTTACATTGCAACCTATTACAATAAAAAACACACATCAACTTTGTAAGAACCACACAAATAAAATTAAACCAGTAACTTTATCAAACAAATCATGAAAACTAAATACAATGTTTGAATACATCGTTATCAGATCGCACGAAACTCACGAATGAAAGAACGAATGAGTGAATGAATGAAATCGTGCTGAACAAAACAGTCGAGTACGTTCTCAGAGTACTTGTAGCGTCGAGTACCTGTTTTGTAATCGATATTTGAACTATATTGTTTTTATTTTTTACACGGTTTTTAGTCGGGAAATAAACGATCATATTTATGCATCCATAGATTTAAAAACAGTTCATGTTATATGTAAGATTCATCTGGAAGTCAAGTAAAAAGACAATGGGACATCGATGGGTCGAATGATTGCAAAAAAAGTGTACATTGTGAAGGCCTTAATAAAAAAAATACGAACGCGTCAAATGTGTGTACGAAACTTCGTCATACAAACTATGTGGTATAACTGGTCCAACAACCTTCGGCAGTAGTAAAAGGGGGCAAATTTAAAAGATATACTTAGGTTCGTATTGTTGATCGCTCATAGAAAATTAGGATTAAATAGTCTCCGTTTTTCAGTGCCAAAAGTTGCTACACAAAATTTTACTTCATGACACGAAAATTATAGCGAAAATTTTTATTTTTTTGCAATCGATCCCGATACGAAAATAATGTATGGGAATGATTACTTGTAATATTTTCAATTTTTTTAGGTTTTAAAATTTTACTGAAAATATTTGAAGCAATTATCTTAAAAATCATCTAATTTGGAGCAGACTCAAATTTTCAGAATATATCGACGACGAGACACGCGATTTTTTGAAATCTCAAACTCAGAAGAGAATGACAAAAAATCGGATTATTCCCAAAATAAAAAGCGCCCATTCACTTCCGCCACTTCCTTGGGTCAGTTGGGACGGGGGGCAAATCGAATCATTCGCCGAATTGAGCGCTAATTCGCACCCGTGGGAGCCGCGGGCGAGCTGGGGGAGCCATGCGTTAGGGGGACCTGGGACGAGTCTCTGCCTAATTCACTTTTACGTTGCTCTGACGTGAGAAAAACCTTGAAATAGCCCAATATTTAAAAAATAGATTAACTACACGGTAAGCGTTGCTCCACCGTAGACTGCATCGTCACTTACCAGCAGGTATGATCGTGAAACGTCTACCTATTCTGAATAAAAAAAAACTACATTCCGTTTAAATTTAGAATACACTTCGGGTCCTAGAAGGAGACGCTGGGCTTACAATCACTGGTGACAGTGGTGACACAAGATAAAGTAGGTATTACCACTAGCGCTTTGCTCTTATGCTCATTACGATTGTTTTGTAATCAATATTGAAGAAGATTAATCAATTTCAAGCTAATTTTATTATTATTAGGCGTAGCTAATATCTTTACTTTTGTACATATTATTATCGTTTTTAACGAAATAACAAAATTATACATGTGTTTTTATTATATTAAGAATGATTTGAACTTGGCGGCAAAAGCGTGTAGGTACCCAATTCATCAAGGAACGGGATATGCATTTTTATCAAGTCTCGAGTAGCAGCGCGAAAAAAAGATAAAATATATTAAAATTTGTCATATCACGGCCACATGTGACAAATTTTACACGTGACGTTGACGACAATCTAATACCGACAAAGATACATAGGTACTAAGTAATTATTGCAAAGTTAACTATTTTGCCCGTTTCAATTATTAATTGGTAAAAAATAATTCATTTATTAATTGTTCCATATTTTAAAAATATATAAAAATACAATTTAAATACACATATTCACTGTCGACATTGACAACAAAATAATCTAACAACAATATACTAAAGCAGTGCTTCTTCGCTACTACGTACGTACTCATAACTCATAACGACACAGTCCACACCCCACACCAAACCCTGGCCACCCCACAGGCTCCCTCTAGCGTCAGTACCCAAACACCGCCCCATGAGAAACCGCGGGCTCCGACACTTGAAGATGTAATCGCGCCTTTTTTGTTTTCTCTTTTCAAATTTCGAACGCAATTGTTTTCTATACGCGGCCAGTATTTTTTATATTTCTCTTCAATATAGGGACTTGAAGTGTTTTTCGAGTGGCCATGGATATTTAGAACCTCTTCAGTAAAGAAAGGGTCGTAGTTGGTTCATTGTCGGTAATATTAAAATCATAATTATTTTTTTAAGAAACTTAACTTTAGGAGACTGTATGCTTGAGAAAAAATATTTGTTATTATGAGCTTCTTATCAAAATGTTAAAAGCAAGGCATGGTAACAATGAAATCTTTGACATTAATATGACTCTTAATATTTCTAGAACTCTTCTGAAACCCTTATGAAGTGTTATTTCAATTAACAATATACCAGTATAATATATGTATTTAGATGCCGTATATATTAGGTTGTGTACCTACTGTCTGTCGAGTACTACTACTTAAAATTTTTACAATGTATACGTACTCCATGCAATTTAATAGTCAAATAAAGGCTATCCTAAGTTATTTTAAAATAACCTTATAACCTAAATATGCACGTTTTCTATTGTAAATTGTAAACTGCTAGAGTGTGACCACTGACATGTTACTTACATTTTTGGCGGAAAATTCAAAAAATCTTGGGATAGTCCAGACGCGGATCAGTGTTGTTGCGGGCATTCACCTATGATTTTATGCTTAAAATAGCACCTAGGCATACCTAGATCCAGTGTCAGGGGGGGCCAAGTGCCCCCATGCCCCCCCCCTTGGATCCGCGCTTGAGATAGTCACACTTGGTGTTAGGGGTATTAAGAAGTTTCAACCAACCAATTCGGAGGACACCGATCGACGGTGATACGGCGTGATTTACCATGAAATGGGAAAGCGTCGAGAGGTTTGGGGACACCCTAAGACTGCGTCTGTTACATTTAGTTACTATAGTTTGTCTAGGATTCTACTCACTTGAGGCACAGACAAAGAGACTCAAAAAAAGACATGCGAATATTAGCGATTTGTTCTTACTGTTACTGCCAAAGTTGGTTTGACAGACTTTAAGTCCACTGGATTGATAGGTATAATGTTACATTATAATGGCAACATAGCAGACTACAAAAATGTAACAAGACAGACAGGATCCGGAAACAAAAGCGTGAATGGTATTGTCATATAAAACGAAACAGCAGCCATATTCTGAGAACCAAATGCGGTAAAACGATACAGTTACAGTGAAGCACCTAAAAAATAAAACATTGTATAAATAAATAGCCATATGTGAATTACTGAGAGAACGGATTTGCATATGTAATGGTACTTTATGATCACATAATAGGTACTATGAAAATGCAATCCCATTTCACAATTTAATCTAGTGATACATACATTTTCTTGCATCAAATATTAAAAAAAAATACATTTAGGCGTTTTTTACATTGCGGGAGTTTTCCAGTAAAAACATCACATGTTACATTTTCGATATTTGTATTAAGTTTCGTTATTCTTATTATTGTATGTTTTTTTTTAATGTAATGTAATTGGGACTTAATATTTTTGTTCATAGTATGTTTTATTTAGGTATATTATTAATTATTGACGTGTGTTTTGACATTAAAGATATTGAACTGAAATTAATTAAGTAAATAAAAAAAAATCGTGGTTTTTTTGCTACTTACAGCCATTTTTTTGTTACTAGTCTGCCATCACGAACTGCTCAGAATAGTGGTCTCGTCAAAATCCCGACGCGGGAGATAAGCGAACTTTTCCGCACGGGGATAAAAGTTATCAATTTAAAATAAATGAGACGTCTGCTGTTTCAACTGACAGTGACGTTCATTGTACGCAACGGAGATTGTGACGTCAATGAAAAGGGTATCATAACATAAAAGTACATAAATATAGAGTATGTTTGGTTTGGAAATACGTGATTTTATTATTGCACGGCGTATAAATAAATTAAATTTTGATAACGACTACGTTTTTAACAACCTTCAAAAGAGGAGGTTCTCCTTTCGACTGATTTTACAGTCAAAATAATCAGTCAGTCACAGTTAAAAATAATACAATAATTGTTCAAAAATAACATTATCAAAAGAATAATATAAAGGTTTCATATTTTCCATTGAATCAAACAACACATTACAAAATACCCCACCCCTACGTATAATGACCGGCCGGACCCATTTCCGGTCCGGTATGAAACCGGAAGTGACGCGGCGGCAGAAAAGACACCTAATAGTGGTCAATAGCACGTAACTGACTGGTATTATGTTATTGTGAGGTCTGTGTGTAGCTAACGAGGAAACGGTATATGGAAGCCTGAAAAACTGCATGGATATCGTTTGTTATTACTTTTTAAAAGTTTTTTTTATAAATTTGTAGAAGGCAGCACCATATTTTAAGGCGAACTTAATGCCAAGGGCATTATTTAATATTAATTCTCAAACATGCAATGAAATGTTGTCATTATGTTCGTCATAATAGGCTTTAAAGTATGACGTTGCAGGCGGATGACCAGATAGTAAAGGATTTTCATACAAATTTAACGGCCTAGGCCGGTAAGTAATGTTTTTTTAAAACATGGCGTCGGTTTTCATGAACAGGCTAAACAGCTAAATTCTGTTTTTTTGATTGTCGTATTTTTTATTTCATTGCATATGTTTGAGAAAAGCATTATACATGCCTCGCCGTGAAATAGGCTTACCGGCGTCTGCAGTAATGTACTATTGTATGTTAAGATTTTCTTCTGTGCAATAAAAAAATATCTCCCACGTTTTATCAGACTGCCGAAAGGGATTTTTTTAATTCATTGAATGAGAAAGTTTAGCAAGACCCGTTGGAAAACTTTGAACAGGTTTTAGTTCGATGGATATTTAGCCATAGTCATTATTTTAGAATTATAAATTATAAGTAAAGAATATTTAAATATAATCGAGTCCCAACTCGATTATATTTAAATATTCAGATAGGTGCCGGCTTGCACGTATTGCTTGCCCCTTAGAGTATGGTCCAAGGCGCCTAGATAAATGTACATTTTAACAGATTGTATGTATCCAAGATATTTAACCGGAGTCCAAGATATTTAACTAAGATGGAGTGTCCGAGTTTTAGATCCGCCGCAAAATCTGAGGATGTGGGATCAGTAGAAGTTTACCAGTTTTTTTCTCTTTGGTATGTAACGTGGACTGATGACCTGGTGAAGGTCGCGGGAGTCCGCTGGAAGCGGGTGGCACGGGACCGGTCATTGTGGCAATTTTTGGGGAGGCCTATGTTCAGCAGTGGACGTTTTTCGGTTGATATGATGATGGTGTAACGTCTAATATTTAAGTATTTTAGTTCTGAAATTCGTCTCTTATAGTAATCAAATTTTTAATTATAAATTATAAATATTAGATGTCATGCGCTTGTGTTCCAGCGGTGAAAAGCGATTGTGGGTTCGATCCCCGGCTCGCACCAATGAGTTTTTCAAAAAACGTATGTACATAAGTGCTTTATGGTGAAGGAAAACACCGTAAGGAGACCTGCAAAGAAATTCAAGAGTGTATGAGAAGTTCCCAATAAGTATTGGGACCACGTAAAATAGGCATGTTTTATTGCAGAAAATGGTTAGAATACAATACAATTCATATACCAAATACTCACTTCACCAACATCTGAGGTTTAATCAAATTATTAGAATTATTCCACAAAAAAACTTGTGCCTATTTTTAACTTGCAATTCTAGCAAAGGTTGATGTAAGGAGGGAATGACAATGAAAAGAAGGAAAATTAAAGTTGTTACTGACATAGCTCAATATTGTCGTTAAATCTAACATAAAAGAATAATTCCATAGGTTTAATCGCACCTTCAAATGAAAGGAAAGAAAATTAAAACGGAATAAAATACCAAAACAGAACATTGTCCCACAAAAAGCCATGAAAAGACACATCACGAAAAGAAGTCATTTCTTTATCCACACATGGCCAGGCGATTGTGAATCTTAGTGCCTCGTGTTAGTGATGTTATGTGAGGTGAGGTGGACAATGCTTTCAGGGCGGATGCAGGTTTTTTGACAAATGGCCAGCCGGGCGATTTGTCTCGTGGGGCGGGCAAAGAGTTTAGATTTAGCAGTAAGGTTAGCAGCCGTGTGGCGACGGCAACAAGAATACATTTGTCACCACCCCAACTCCTCCTGCGGGTTTTGTAAAAGCCGACTAAGGATTGAAGTGTCATTGACCAATCTTTGATAGAAGATTGATAATGGGCAGCAACGTCATCAATTCATCATAACATGTTACTGCGATTGCCAATCTGCTTGGCTCGCATAGCGATTGTCAGCATTTGCCTCCTAGTGTATTTATACGCATAGTTAATTAGTTAATAGGAGAGGCCTAGGCCAGTGGACTGATTTAGGCTGATGATATGATGATGTGTTCACACGTGATTAAAGCGGCAGTGTCTCGTGGCGAAATAGACTATCTGTCACTCTTTTATTAACATGGTTAGTAAAAGAATGGAAGTCTAAGCGGTAAGCCTACAGCGTGCAGTTGGCCAAAAAGTAATCTAATTACTACTATCAATTACATTAGTATGTATATTTAAAATCTTGAATACGAAAGTAATCAAAAGCCGTTGATAAAAAATATATATATATAAGAAAAGATCCAGCGGATCTAGTACATCATAAATGACAAACTTTGTGGCATTCTTGCATCTATAGATTGTTTCTTATCTTATTGAATATAATTTAAAATAAAACTAAAATACGGGTTCACCAACGTAGGATTTCTACTCCCGTCCTCAGCTTCCGCGGCTGATGCCTAAACCACTCGGTCTGATGTCTAAAAACTTTAGAATCGTGAGGCTCAATAAATGTATCCACAATACAATGACACGTCTGTCTGTCTACTCTTCCTCCGCCTCACCCTGAAAGGATGTTATGATATTATATCATTTTTCCCGCACAAAAGCCTTCCGGTCCTAATGCGGCCATTCTAATGCCCAGGATTATTCACATTATGACTGCTGGGTTGATTTTTTGGAATTGGTGTGTCATTTATTTTGTAAGTCTTTGTGTAAGTCTTGGTGTGGTATTGTGTAATGTAACTAATGAAATATCTTGGGATGATCTTAGTATAAATTACATTTCAGTTGTGCAATTTGGCCGTGTGTTTAGCCGTGTGGTGACGGCAGTAAGAATACATTTGTCACCATCCCAACTCTTCCCGTGGGTGTCGTAAGAGTCGACTAAGGAATTGAAGTGTCATTGTCCATTCTTTGATACAAGATTGATGATGGGCAGCAGCGTCATCATAGTGGACAAACTACTGCGATCGCCAATCCGCTAGCCCAGCGTGGCGATTATGGGCATTTACCTCCTAATGCGTCTATCTTACGCATAGAACAGGAGAGACCTACGTCCAGCAGTGGACTGAGATAGGCTAATGATGATGATGTGCAATTGTGCTACGTTTGGGCAGGACGCTACAAAAAACTGAGTATGATTATGTCCGCACAACATATTTGAGAAACTCAAATAGAATTATATAGCATTTTTTTAATTTTGTTTTTTAAGTCCTTTGTTAAAAAATTATATAGCATAGCTAATTAAAGCCATAACGGAACAATCATAATTATTTTAACACGCTTTTATTAGCTTCACTTGTAACTATTTATGTACAGTCACGTCTAATAATATGTGTACATTTCGGAACGTATGTCAAAGGAATAAGGATCAAAATTGTATACATATTATTAGAGCCGACCGTACATATGTAAGAAAGCAGGGATCGGATACCGGTTTTTGCTCCATACAAAAGAACGGTTCGAATTCCGTTCTTTTTCGTTCTTCGGTTTATAATTTTTTTGTTAATGGAGTAATTCAAAAATATGATGTTAATAGTTAATGTTTATGTTGAATACTACATAAAGAGTGTAAAACATTTTAAAATATTGAGCTATTTCGAGGTTTTTCTAAAAAACCGGTTCCGATCCCTGTAAGAAAGTATTGGAATCTTAATTCGACCCAATCCCCGTTCTGCGACTAGGATGAAATTTTGCTTAACTCTGAATTTTTAACTGCAGGTGATTCAGATACGCGTTGCAATGCTTTAAAAACTTATAAACTCTGTAGGGATACCATTTTGAAAAGTAGCTACTACTAGCGCGAACACCGAAGTTCGGAAATATTGGGATTTATCTCCCTGAAATTTGCAGATTTCGTAGTTCGCGGTATTAAACCGTACAGGGGTGAATATCTGAGCGTTCCAACCACCTAATTTTGGTGGCATCATTTTTGCCGAAGTTTCTAAACTTTTCATTATTATACTTCGTCATTTCTATAAGGTACCGTGCCTCCTTCAAATGACAAAGTAGCACATTGTAACGAATAGAAACTTCGGCAAAAAGGATGCCACCAAAATTAAGCGGTTGAAACGCTCAGATAGTCACCCACTGTAGTTGTTGTATAAATTGCAGCTCATCACTCTAAAACTCTTAAACTCATTCAATCCACTCAGCCCGCATTACGAGCAAATGGATGAGTGAATGGCTGAGTGAATGGCTCAGTGAATGGTTTGAGACAAAGTTGCTTCAATCACTTTGTTTCGAATCTCTTGATTACAGTGCAGTCGGTAAGGATTGGTGTACTTATTTAGCGAACTTTTTGCCATAACATTAAACAAAACAACTACTGTGTTACTACAATGTTCATTTAAGTAAATATTTTAAAAAAAGGTACCCTTTGGACTTTTAGTGTGAGCCCGCACTTCGTTATTTACTATAAAGAGTGTTCTTTTTGGATTTTCAAGAATTCAAAAACAAAATACAAATTACAAGTATTTTTTTTATATAATTATTTTTCTAGGCGTCCGTATGGTACGCGACAAAGTGAGATAATCGTTTGTATCTTTGCAGGAATTATATTATCCCTAAGGGTTTTTAAGAAAGCGACAGAATGAGACTTTTT
The DNA here is from genome assembly GCA_025490895.1 of Thaumatotibia leucotreta. Taxonomy (NCBI): domain Eukaryota; kingdom Metazoa; phylum Arthropoda; class Insecta; order Lepidoptera; family Tortricidae; genus Thaumatotibia; species Thaumatotibia leucotreta. The sequence goes on from JALPQI010003452.1 coordinate 38,127, forward strand.
ACTAAAATAATTAAATTAAGAATTGTTCATACCTACCGAAGGTCCTCTATCTACTTAAATTTATACTCTAATCATCATTGTACATCTAATAAAATAAGGGGCTAAATATATATATTTATACACAACCCTATTACTATAAGGATACACGACTATTTACATATTTATAGCACTTTCCTCGCATGTATAATTGTATATTATTTAGTTTGTACTACGAATACGTAGCGCTACGAAGTCTACGGCCTCGTAGCAGCTACGGCTTAGTTACGTATTTTATAATTGCTATGCTACTTTTCAAGGCGTCGCTAGTAAGATTTCTACATGCTAGTTGAAAAACTGAAAGTGAAAATAAAACTGCATTATAATTCCTCGTGCTATCATGGCGATAACTCTTAATGGGGCACGAGATATATCCAAATTATATTTGCCTATTTTTACCTATTTCAGTGACAGAATTAATTTCAAAATAAGGTGGTAAATAAATTGAAATGGCCTTATGTTAATATAACGATACGCCCGACACGTCGCGCTTTGACCGTAGGTGCTGCAGACGAGGACCCTCTTAATGGGTCAAAATATGTCGATCAATCATCGATGTAAATTACGCGAGTAGCCCGGTTCGATAATATTTTAATATATTTGAGGCTCACGTTGATTGTGATTGTAAAATTCAACTATTTGGCTTAAATTCACCTTTTGTAACATAAAACTGTTCTTTTGAGCAATAAACTATAAATAAATAATTTATCCAATTTCTGCCAATTCAAAATGTCCGCACTGTATGCCGTCTTCGCGGCAATGTCTAAATGGATGCCATAAAGTGGCCATGGTCTCGAGAGACCAGTATAACGGTGTCTGTCCATTTAAGTGGCTCTATTAGTACCTATTAGATTTTACAGTTAGTCATTTCTTGTTTATGATGAAACAAAAGAAAATACGACTTCGATTATTCGACGAGTATTGCGATACAGCGAGGAAATGGCGCCAGCATCCTCGCCACAATGCAACAAGGGCCAATCTTAGATATAGGTTGGGTTAGCTATATTTAATTTATGTATATAAATTGTTGATGTTTTGAACATGAAGACTGATAAAAAACATTGACATTCAATTTCTGTAAAAATTTAAGTCGATAATTGTAATCAAATCTATCTTTAAACCGAAAATTCAATAAAGTTCTTATAGATAGGTACTTAAGATTTTTTAAAGCTTTTAGTATGTAAAGGAAATTTTAATAAAATTGATGGCATATTCTGAAGAAAATCGAGCTAGCCAGTCTAAATTTGCATATACTCGAGAAATTCTAACAGAGCAGACAGGCAATCAATTAATGGAACTATATAAACAAGTAAAATCGTGGTCAGTTTTGTAACGACACCTAAATTACAATAATTCAAATGTGTTTGGTGGTCATTATTACATTACACTTCATTACAGCATAAAAAAAAGAGTTGATTAAATTTCTTAAAGTTTATGCTTTAGATTCGCTATAAAACTGACATAGATTAACTTCTCTTAACAAAATTCGCTACTTGGATTCATGATTTATAAAAAACGCCATCAAAGTAAAGCAAAAACTTTAAATTGACATTTTGTATTCTTCCTTCTCAACTTTAAAAAACAATATTCATACTTAACCCATAAAGCCATAAAGTAGCAAAATCATAAATATCCCAACACATTAGTCACGAAACACTTATCCGGATCTAATCCGGGCGGAAGCCGGACGTCCGGGTGTAATTACTGACGTAAGAGGCTTAGGGTGAGCCAATATGGCGGCATTATATCCGGTATAAATAAAAATGCAGAACTTTTTGTAGTTTCATAATACTTGTGTTGTGAAGTGTAGTTTAGTTTTGGTAATAAATAAAACTATTATCACTTTAAACTAATCGTCAGTAGATTTAAATAAATATGTAAACAAATACGAGTATGGCTGACTTTCCATAGCGTTTGACGTTTCTGAAACATGTTCGCAGATATATTTTTAGTTAATACTAATAAATATCAATAATTGTAACTAAAAATATACCGGAACTCAAGTCAAAAACGAGCGTGATTATGGAATAATACAAGTTTTTATGTTTGTTTACATTTTTTTGGATTCTACGGACGAATGGTATACATGTTTCATTTTTTATAAATTGAATCAAAATGTTATAAATATTTCACGCTTATAAATAAAGGATTTAATTAAAATACTCTTACAAAAACAAACATCATAAAAGTGTATTAATGTCTGGCTTTGAAAAAAAAATATCTTTCTTCGTTTCTAACTAATCAATATACTAAAGTAGCAATAAATTATTATAAACATCACAACTATCCTTAACAATATAAGTTTCAATGATCACATCACTTATTAATAAATCGTCCTATAATCTCAACAAATTACCACAAGGAACCCATTTAGCTACCCTCTTGATCTTGTTACTGCCTAAGTAGCTGGATTATCATAAAACAACGATAAACGACCATTTGTCCAGTAAATAAACCGACAAATAAAATATCAGTATAAATATCTCCCCCAATATGGCCCCCGTTAATGTATCGCACAATGGTGCGATTCGCTGGCAAAATGGACAAAATGAATGTGTATTACTGACGTGTGAAATGAGACGGAACTTTTGCATTTAGTTTTGTTTATGTTTGCGTAATGGGGAAGTTTACTTTGTGACAGATTACGCGTATAATTGAGACTTGAGAATAATGTACCGTAATGCTATTTAAGTCATAAATTGGGTTTATAGTTATTGTTAAAAATATAATGCAGGTACTAAACTAGTAGGTACACAAGTAGGTTTACACAATGCACAGTAAACACTTTGTTACAATTTTTTTTGTCAATACGTTGTCAGCCTCCGTAGCCTAGTTGGTAGTGACCCTGCCTACGAAGCTGGAGGTTTCAGGTTCGAATCCCGGCGAGGGCATTATTTGTGTATTTTCTTATCACAAATATTACAATATTATGTATCTATCTACCATAAATATCGTCACTTGGTACCCACATCACAAATCTTAAATTGAGCTTACCGACAAACTTATCCACAAATTGACCTAGTCCCAACTAGGTCAATTTGTGGATATTTATTTATTTTTATATTTAGCTTCGATTTAATTGCGCAGAATTAAGAATTTATCTGTAAAATATTAATTTAAATCAATTTTTATTTATATAGTTGTTATGCTTTTTTGGAAAACGTACATTGATAATTATTTACAATTAAGATAGCGATTCAGCGACGTAATGCCGCCAGTGTCATGGGCACCATGTCGCAGGCGTGTCTTTTAGAAGGTCTTTTCTCTTTATGTGTAATTGTTTATATTTTTATGTTATTATAAGTTGTATTTTTAATATTTATTAAATTTGTTATCAATTTCAATATGTTAATCTTGGTCTGCGCAGACCACGAACCCTGTAAAGTGTTCGAAACGTCGGAATGAAGTTAAAGTTAGTTAATATACGCAAGTTTATCCGTTTCCATAGTTTTGTTTCATGTGTAATCCTCGCGGTAACCGAAGAAAATATTATGTTAATCTTCTTTTAAAAACAATTAGAAAAAACAAGAAATTCACTTTATACGCTATTTATCCTTTGGAATCAGGACTGCGTTGTTTGAATGCATGCTTCATCTTCCCTCCTGTCTTATTCTGTCCAAACTAAATTATTTACAATCCCTTAAACAACGCCCTATGGACTTTATCACAAATCCAATTCAACGTAAAACTACAACTTGAAAACCCAAACACGATTCACTTAAACAAATCTATTAAGCAAATCATTTTTCCATCGCACCCCATCGCATTGAACAAACAATACAAACAAACGCAATTAAATTACACGGCAGATGTTCAAACATACAGTACCAACAATTCTTATCTTCCATTAACGCCTGTTTTCAATTAGCCCATCAATTTTTTACAATCAGTTTTCTACAATTTACAATTATAATTGTGAAATCGATTGGACGTTTTGTAAGGAAAACGATCGTAAATCGTAGTTAAATGTGACACTTTGATCATTATTTTTTTCGCCGTGTTACGCTTATGGACCAACGGGTCATTAAAAAATTGGGCGTGTTGACTGATTGGTTGATCAAATAGAAAACAAATTGAACTTGATGTGTTGCAAACAGACTAGATACTTATTTATACGAGTGTCTTAGCATTATGTCAGAAACGACTACATGTATTAACAAAGAACATACTAAATTAATCTAGTGCCATTGTTAAAGCAAATGATTTTCATCATCATCATATCAGTCAAAGACGTCATCTGCTGAACATTGGCCTCCCCCGAAGATTGGGCATGAAGGGCATCGGTTCCACGTGCAATGTGCCCCGCCCACTGCCACTTCAGTTTAGCGATTCGGAGAGCTAATATCGGTTACTTTGGTTCTGCTGCTTATATATAAGAAACACTTACTAGGATAGTTAGTAAGGAAGGACTACTTGAATACGGACAGTCGTAAGATTCAAAACACATTTTTTTTAATTCCTATTTTCAAGTTTTTTATTCTCCTGAAGTTTGTGTTGCAAGCCAACGTAGCGCCGTTTTAACGTGTATGAAAAGTCTCTTTGAATACCGATAGAAAGTGTTCATTTTAAATATCATGCACACTACGCACGCATCCATTCAAGCAGACATATTCCATTTATATTAAAATTGTAAAGAAATCGCGTGCAAAAGGAATAAACTCATAAAACGGTGTTTAACAATTGGAGTCTTTTGAAAACCGAAACCATAGATACGGACTTTAGAATAACCCTCGCGTATAAACGTGTTGTGTAAATAGTCAAACTGTAGTGGTAGATGTACAGGTCGGTTGTACACTACGACATCTACTATTAAAACTTTTGCAGGATTGCCACGGATAACATCCAACGTTGGACCGCTAACCTTTAGCGTTTCCAAGTATTTAAAATAAAACTACATTACGTAGATCCCAAATTCTGCAACTATGTATTATTATCTATTGATTAAAAATATTTGCGTTAATGTAATTAATTATACCGCTTTCCTGTTCATGTATATGAATGAGATAAAGAAAATATCTAAAACATTACGAAGCGAATATTTTCAATAATCTCAACAGGTTCCAAAAGTCAAGGAAACTTTTGTAGTTCGTTGTCAGTTCTGCAACACCTTTAGATATATCCGCCGATACACGTCCTTAAAATGTATTTCAGAAAACTCTTCCTTCAAACTCTAGCGGTCCGTCCTATATTCAGCATACAACTTTTGGCCCATTTGCGATGTGTTTGAATATACAGAGATATCAGCTTTGCAAACATATTCCTACATTTCCTACCATCCTTCCAACGAAGAGTTTTCCTATCCCTTCCGACTTAGAGTTGATTTTTGCGTGGTTATTCTAAAAGTGGCAGCAGAGAGTTTTGGTTCCTTCATACATGGAAAAAGCTGGATTCTCGCAGCGCGATTCATCCATCATTCATTCGCGTGAAAGACGTCTGTGACGATTATGACGTTCGCTTCAACAACGGCTTTGCTGCCGGCGTCAACCTTACAACCATTACAATACACACCTTTTTCGATTGTGCGAATGTGTTGTAAACTTTGCTCAGCTATAGACGATTTTGCAGTTACATTTCCAAAAAGACTCAAGTCTTTGTACGTTTCAAGTGATTGCAGCACTTCCGCCGAAGATATAAGAGTGGAAATCGCGAGGATCGAGAGAACGGAAATGATGTTTTTGAATTCCTTGGAAATGTATAACGAAGCTGTGATAATACCTTCAGTTACTCGACAGGATTGCATCTAAATCTAAGCACGTACACATACGTCTAGCTTCTGTGGTATACGTGGTAAGGTTGAAAATGCGGAAGTGTTCCACGTACGGTTTAGAGTTACCATTGTGTTGTGGAGATGTTTTGGACGGTGATGGGCGATTGTCGAGTGAATCGAACACAACTGATTGTTTCTCGATGGGAGAGTTTGTGATCGAAACTAGTTTTAAATAGATAATTACAGAGTTAGAGATGAGCACATTCGCTGTCTAAAACTGTTTGAAGTGAAATTTGCACGACAATGATGAGCTGCAATTTCCTCGATCTTACTTTTCAGTATAATGACGAAAATACCTTTTTTTGTTTCGTCATTGTTATCTCGGCAAGTATTGTTGAAGAGTTAACATTAAATGTAGACATAATTCAGTATCAATACTAAGTCTACCATAATCAAAGTTGTTGCTGTTCGTCCTTCCGTCGCGGTAATAATCTATCGCGGGAAATCAAAGACGAATCCGACAGTCAAACTTCTCAATATATCATCCTCTTGTCACTAGCTTGTAATTGATATTTTTGCTTATGGTACAAAATGCAAAAACCTTACGAGAAAGTCGGAATTTCTACAATTCTGGAAGTGAAATTGCATATCGAGAACTCACACATTACAGTTAGCTTTAGAGTAGGGGTCTCCCCAAACCTATCGACGCTTTTGCAGTTTTAAGGCATATCGCCGTATTACCGTGAATCGGTGTCGTCAGAGATGCTTCTTTTTCGCTCTCATTACGTAGTAACAAAGGTTTTCATAAATGGATGCAGCCGAATTTGCGCTGATAGACTTGGAGAGACAAACAAAGACAGAAAAACTGACAAAGAGCCGACTCTGTTGGCATGGCCATGTAGTGAGTTGACCACCAGGCCACATGACGAGAACGGTGCTGAAAAAATAGAGAACCGTAGGAAACACGGAAGACCCTAGCTAACTTGGATAGGGTGTTAAGAAAGACCTTAAAGGTGCGGAAATAGCGCCTTTTTTATTTAGGGGGGAGCAATGCATTACGCATTCCGTACTGGTCCGGGTGGTGACTTGAACGGTTATGTGGGACTCCCGTTTGGCTTATGAGGCCTACGGTATACCCCATCCGTTTCTTTTTTCTCTCGTTTGGCTTACGGGCCTGCGAATCAAAATTGCCGAAATTCCTCTCTCTCGCACTTATGAATTCGTACGTAACTATGATAGAGAGGCAACGATCGTGTTTCGCGGCAGGCCAACTGGTCGAAAAAAGCACTGAGTAGACGGCATAGGATGAAGACACACATACGAGTATCAGCAAGCGTATGCATTTTGTCTATTGAAAATAGCCGTTTGGTATGACATCGCGCGTCTAACTTTCCGTATGCGTACACAAAATACACATGCGTCATACTAAACGATCAATTTCAGTAGACAAAATGCGTACGTATGTCTTCACCCATAAGAGGCAAAAAATCGGATGCAAAACACCTCCCATATGCCACCTCGTCGCCTTTTGCAGCTCTTCCCGATGTCCAAAGACCCTCCACTCTGCTATGCTTTTCTCTTATTCACACATTCGACGCTGCGTTCTCAACGAGCTTGACGACGAGACAGCCTTTACTTCGACGTAGAGAACAGCGCTGCGAAAAACGGTATTCACTAACGTAGAACAGCTCGTCGTCGAACTGTAGGTGATAACTCTCGACGCAGTGTAGTTCCAGCTCACGCCGCATTCGTCGCCGAGCGCTAGTGTCGTTTAAAGTGTATTAGTGAATACCATTTTTAGGCTCGACGCTGCTTTCCTTAATGAATAACACAGCTGGGCGCACCAGATAATTGGGCCCGCCTTCCTCCTTTTGCACCTGAGACGTCCCAGGACAGAACTTCCTGGCGACGCCATATAACGAGAGCTGGGTACTTATGCTTAGACAAGTTGCCAATCGCTAACGCTCAATCGTCAATCATAAACGAAAAACATGTAACTGTCTTTGTCTCGCTAATGTGAAAGTGTGATAGAGAGGGGAAACTACGATACGCTACTAAGCGTTAGCGATTGGCACTTGGCTAAGCATCCTGACCTCCAGTAAATGGGACAAGGCTAAGAACGAGAAAAAGAAGAAATGGATGTCGAGAGCAAAATGGGCAAGGTGGTAGATTCTGTGGATCCTCTTCGACGAAGTCTATCTTCTTTGAGCGTTGTCAATCTTACTCACTAGCAGAAACACACCATCACAGATTAATCCTCAGTTAGAAAAGAAACCGTCGCAAGAGCGTTTTTAGGGTTCCGTGGCCAAAATGGCAAAAACGGAACCCTTATAGATTCGTCATGTCCGTCTGTCCTCGGAAACTATAAATGCTACAGTAACGAAATTTGGTAAGGATATGTGTTGTATGAACCGCTACAGGATTATGATACTAAATTGTAAAAAAACCATTGGGGTGGGGGCCCTCCATACATGTAACTGAGGGATAGAATTTTTTTTTAGTTGTATATAAGCGTGCGGGGTATTAATAGAAAGGTCTTTGAAAATGATATAAAGGTTTATAAATCTCATTGTTATTTAAGCAAATCGTTTTCGAGATAACAGCTCTCAAAGTCTGAAAAATGTGTCCACCCCCCTCTATTTCTTAAACTACACGATATAAAATTCTAAAAAAAATATATGTTCTGCACATTAATAAACTCTATCAACGATTTTTAGTTTGATTAAATTATCTCCTATAGTTTTTGAGGTAGGTTGATTTAACTGTATTTTTTAAATAATAAATTGATAATGGTACGGAACCCTTCGCGCGCGAGTCCGACTCGCACTTGGCCGGTTTTTTATTTAAATTTATTTACCGAATCAGTTTCAAGTGTACACGTGTGTGACGTGTGGCAAGCACTCTTAAGTGGGATTGAAGTGTCACTGACCATTCTATAAGATTGATGATAGGCAGCAGCATCATCATAGTGGTCACATTATTGCGATCGCCAATCCGCTTGCCCAGCGTGGCGATTATGGGCATTTACCTCCAGTATAAATACTTTAATTCTATATAAATACGCATAATTAATATAAAAATTCAGTATAGATACGCATAATTAATATGAGAGGCCTACGTCCTTGCGGACTGAGATACTTAGGCTGATGATGATAATGTAATGTGAAGTAAAGAGTTTATTATGTCAGCAGCAAGATGTACAATTATTTGTTGAGAATATAAGGTTTTTTTTTTAATTTTTATGCAATTATACGCATTGAAACGCATAGCTGAAAGGAAAAGGTTGAGCTTTCCTTTTTCTTTCCAGTAATTGAACTATTTTATTATATTTTTTGTGTATTTTATAAATCCATTTTATACTGTCCCTTTGTTATTGAAATAAAACGTTGTTAATTAGTTATTTGTGAGGTCGGTTAAGGAAAATATAGTCACGAGTCGAGGTTCCTATAATAGACCACCACTTCACGTGTAGGGTTACCATCTCCTAAATCTGGCAACCAGGACAAAACGTGTGCAAACTGTAAATATAATTAAACGGTTAAACCCACGTATATTTAGTCACTTCGAGCGACATTCGGTGAGCCTAGGTCTCCATTATCAGGCACTGAGCCCGCGTTCACGCCTCACGTGAGTTTTTTTATTTCTTTTAATTATATTTACAGTTATTATGTCGCACGAAAGTTTAAATTCAATTACTCGTGAAAACCCCGAAATTATTATTTATTTATTGGAAGTCACAGAAAGTGTACATCATTTTAAATAAAAAAAATAGTATTTAACATGCATGTAGCTCCATCCACAGCAGTTCTCACCGAGAAATATATAGACAGATAAGTTTAATTAATCAGACTTATGTAACTAACATACGAGTACAATATCGCTTGACAAGAAACCGAATAGCAAAGTAAAAATTCAGAGGACATAGTCGGTTGCAGTCGGAACAGTTTTTTTGTAAACCTAGAAATAGCTCAATATGTTTAAATGTTTTACACTTTTTATGTATTACTTAATATTTTATGTATTTAATATCGTAATTTTAAGTTACCCCATTAAAAAAAAATTTAGTACAGATGGCCCTCCGAAGTTTTGAAGCTGACGTAAAATTACCCACCTCATGCACTAGAGCCTAAAAAGTACACCATCTGTACTAAAATAGTACATTACGACACAAGTGCGAAAAACATGAAATTCGAGACTTCAGAGGGGCCATCTGTACTAAAAAACGTCGTATAAGACACGTGCAAAAACGAAATTCGTAACTCGTGTCGATTTAAAACACTCCCTATCGGTCGTATTTAATACTATTTTAGTACAGATGGTGCGTTTTTTGTGCGAAAAGTGGCTCATTTTACGTCAGATCCAAAACTTCGGAGGGCAATCTGTACTACAAAAACGTCGTACGAGACACGTGTAAAACTGAATATTTCATGTTTTTCTTGTACTTGTGTCGACTTGACCTATATACTAAAGAACGAAATTAGATGTAGAGAAAAACCGGTATCCGCTCCCTGGTCGGTTTATCGCGGTCCTTACGTACATTTGTCACGGGACTCGCGGGCGGCCCATGATTTTGCATTTTTAAACCGATGCAGAACGCCCGCTTAACTAGGACATCATCATCATATCAGCCGAAACACGTCCAGCATAGGCCGCCACCCGCATACAGCAGACTCCTGCGACCTTCACTAGGTCACCAGTGGGTCACCTTGTGGGAATCTACCGACGCTAGGCCTTCCGGTACGTGGCCACCACTCGAGAACCTTTCCGTCATCGGTTCTACGTGCAATGTGCTCTGCCCACTGCACCTTCAGTTTAGCGATTCAGAGAGCTATATCGGTTACTTTGATTCTAGGACATATCCGGGTAAAACCAGACGGATGGCAACCCCAGTCACGTGTCACCAGAGGGGAGGAATTTTCTCGATTGTTCCTGAGGTTTCTTTAATTAACCCTTTAAATGCTAACGCGGTGATTGGTGTATTTGTCGGTTATATCGGGAAAATAGAGGAAATATAAGCGATGATTGTTTATTTAGATATTAAATTATTTAAAAACAAGTTGAATTCGTTCGATTCGACAAAACAAGAATACGACCAAGAAAAACTATGCATAATAACATGTTATACTTACATTAACGTCCTTAGTAGCCAAGTTATTTGTTCCGTAGTCAAGATTGTTTTGTATTTTTATGTATTTACTAGCAGTTACCCGCGGCTTCGCCCGCGTACTTGCGGTACTGCGTGTTAATGTTTTCCCACGATTATCTCGCGTTTGCCTTAACCGATTTAAGTGTGGCGGATGGTGCTTTTACCCGCGGTTCGGCAAATTTTTATCACGGTCGTTTTAAACTTAAGACCTAAATTCAAGATGGCGAACTTTTCTTGCAATTTTCACTTCAAATTCCGTATGAAGGACTTTTCATCTTCTCGGTTTCGATTTTTATCAATATCAAATCAAAATTCTAGAAATTTTAGATGGGATAGCTTCTCACTTTTTTTCCTAACTCAATATCTTTATAAAAAATCCCCTTGGATCCTAAGATACCGATTTTTATTAAGGTCAGATTCAAACTAAATAAATTCAAGGTGCCGACCATTTTGTGCAAATTTGACCTCAAATTCATTACTTGGAACGTTTTTACATTTCAGATTTCGTTTATTATCAAAATCCGCTATCATTATTATGGTCATCTTTACCATCTGGTAACCGACAATGTTTTTTATCATTAAAAGTTTACATTCACTCACATAGGTGATTGTTGTGTTTTGATGACAAACTATCATTTGTCGTTTCCCAGTCCTTACAAAGATGACCATAATTAGCCGAGTTGATTAACATTTGAAGTAAATCAAGATTGTTACAGTTTCTTGCAAATTTGACTTCTGCTTCATTATGATGAACAGATCAGTTAGAACTTCAGATTACCACCGATTTTTATGACGGACAATATCGAAACGGAAATTTAATAGGCAGCCTTTTTTGCAGTTTGTTAATAAGAACCTCTGGGATCCCGATACATCGATTTACACAATTGGATCAAAAATGACGAAATTTATGGTGACGGCTGTTTTGACTTTACAAAAAACCTTTTGATTACTATCGCGCGAAAACTCAGGAAAACTTAAAAGGTTATTAACGTTGATTAGCATGCTATATTTAGAATTTTTTGAATCAGAAATAAACACAAAAACGATACCCCTGTCATAACCCGCAAGCCCATGAGACCATAAAAGAGGAGATGGTATATCACGTACACCTCGGTACAGCGACACGATAGACTATAGAAACGATAACCATTTTGTTTTTTTACTGTTAACATTTTTACCACTTTCAAGAGTTGAATTCTCAAAAAACCCTAAAACATGTGTTTAGTCATTTATGTTTGGGAATACTCCTGTGAAGTTTCGGATACCTAAAACAGTTTAAATAGTCAAGTTTCCCCGTACAAACTTTGGACCCCCATTGCACCCTCTAATGAGTAGATTTTGACTTAACCTTTTTAAGAGCACCCCTAAACCCTCAAAGAAACCTACGCGCCATATTTGGAATATGTAGAAACAGAAATAAACATGAATAATAAAACTGTATTGTTTTTTTTCGTATTTTAGCGCATTACACCATAACCGTGTACATAGTATTACACGTCCGCCGCGTTAAATTTTAAAATCGTTATTATTTTCGTGATCTACGTCCCGATAAACCATAGAAACGATACCCAACTTGATTTTTTCACTTCATCACCCTTTTTACCTTTTTCAGGGGTTAAATTTTTAAAATCCTGCAACATATGTTTACTCTATTACTTTGAAGAATACTCCTACGAAGTTTGGGACAAATAGTCCAACTAATCTTGTTTCGCCATACAAACTTTGGACCCCCATTGCACCCTCTAGGGAGTGGATTTCGACTCAACCTTTTTTAGAGCACCCCTACACCCTCAAAGAAACCTACGCGCTAAATTTGGAATCTTTAGAACCAGAAATGAACATAAATAATAAAACTGTATTGTTTTTGTTTCGAATTTTACCCCATCACACCATAACTGTGTAAATAGTATTACACGCCCGCCGCGTTAAATTTTAAAATCGTTATTATTTTCGGATCTAAGTACGTCCCGATAAACCATAGAAACGATACCCAACTTGATTTTTTCACTTCATCACCCTTTTTACCTTTTTCAGGGGTTAAATTTTCAAAAATCCTGCAATAGGAATATGTTTACTCTATTACTTTGAAGAATACTCCTACGAAGTTTGGGACAAATAGTCCAACTAATCTTGTTTCGCCATTCAAACTTTGGACCCCCATTGCACCCTCTAGGGAGTGAATTTCGACTCAACCTTTTTTAGAGCACCCCTACACCCTCAAAGAAACCTACGCGCTAAGTTTGGAATCTTTAGAACCAAAAATGAACATATAATAAAACTGTATTGTTTTTTTTTCGAATTTTACCCCATCACACCATAAGAGTGTACATAGTTTTTCACGTCCGCCGCGTTAAATTTTAAAATCGTTATTGTATTCGTGATCTACGTTCCGATAAACCATAGTAACGATACCCAACTTGATTTTTTCACATCGTCACCCTTTTTACCTTTTTCAGAGGTTGAATTTTCAAAAAACCTTAAACATACCTTTACTCAATTACTTTAAAGAATACTCTTGCGAAATTTCGGATGAAATAGTTCAATTAATCTTGTTTCGCCATACAAACTTAGGACCCCCATTTCAACCCCCCCTTAGAAGGTGAATTTTGAAAAGTCCTTTCTTAGTACTCGTCTACAGCATAAAAGGAACCTACGTGCCAAATTTGGAGTCTCTAGGACCAGGGGTTTAGGCTGTGCGTGCATCTTTGTCAGAGAGCTTCTTCTTTTATATATATAGATTTATCACCTACCAATTATGCTGTAACTAACAAAAAAACATAACTGACATGTGGGACATTGATTCAGCGATCATTGTACCGATGGCTGTTTCTGCGAAAGGTTTCATAGCGAAGAGTCTCGATCAACACCTCAAGAGGCTCTCGCTAGGTGGTCCTCTCCCTGCAGACCTAACCACCGGCAGCTTGGGCCCGCCCCGTCGCCTAGGTTAGGTTTTTCATAATACGTTTAAATGTTTTGTATTGTTTTATATATTTTATTGTATTTTATTTTTACAATCATGTTATAAAATGCCTAACTTGAGTAACGGAGAAAACAGGTATACAACTAGTAGCTAACAAAAATAGCATCAAAAGTAACTACAAGTTGTTCATTTCATAAACGGCAATACTTAATCCTAATAAGTTGCATTCACAGAACAAATTGCATTCGATTCCAATCAGAATAAAACGAGACGTCGCGCGACCTCTAGTAGCAATCCCATGAATTTTTACAGCGTCCTTTTGAAGTCGCACAACATCTACAGATGGCGCTAGTAGTAGCTAAGTTTAGAAATGATTTCAACTTGTGGCACCAATATGAGGAGATGAGGTAACAGAAATAACACGAGAATATCTATATCGAATCACGTTATTTTGCTAATATGTAAAATCTACATAAGGTATTCTCATGTGTTTTGGGAGAGGAGTTTGTTAGTTTTGTTAAATACTATTTATTTATTTTATAGTGTGACAATATCAAAATTTCGCAAAATTGCTAATTTTCTTAGTCAACTCCATTGTACGAGTAAGCGACAGGTGCTTTTGCTGGCAGTCCCAATAGATGGCACGTCAGTACAAGTTTGAATGTCACATATTAGGTAATTGAAAATTATTAACACTGAGTCCTAATAAACGGCAGCTTGTCTTAAAATTATGCAAATAGTTTAAATATAAGCTAATTATTTCATTAAATGTATGTGCCTTTAATGCTTCATATCCCAGAAATAAAAGATAAAGATAAAATCATATAAAATCAACTATTAGGGCATTTAATAGTTGATTTTATCTTATCGATGGCAACTCAAGCTATGATGACGAGTATTGATACATCGTCGGGTACTAGTACTTCCACCTTAATTTTGTTGTTGATAATGTATGTAATGCAATGCCCAATGAGTTTTTTACATAGGGTAAATAAAACGTCGTATGTAACACGTTCCAATTTTGAAATATTAAGATAAATCCTGAAATCATGTAAGCAGGGATCGGAACCGGTTTTTTAGAAAAACCTTTAAATAACCCAATATTTTAATGCATTAACGACATCGAATTTTTAATGGACTCAATTAAAAAATAATTTATATACCGTAAAACGACAAGAAACTAAAAAATAACTGTTCTTTTGTATGGAAAATACCGGTATCCGATCCCTGCATTTAGATATTAATAGTTTTATCATTATCACTATACTGGTTTAATTATTTTCTCAACAAGTGTAGGTTGTACATAATCACTGGCATTTAGTACACCAAACGAAGGAAACTCAGAGGAAAAAACTCGTGTATAAGCGAATTTTGGCATAGTTGTAGGGAGTGGTGTTTTAAACCACATACTAAAAGTACTGGTGGTTAGGGGTGGAGCTAACGGGGGGAGGGAGGTGTAAAGGTCCTTATTTTTAATTTTTCGTAAATAACTCGTAAACCGTGGCTTATAGCAAAAAACGGTCTAGTACAAAAGTAATCTACATAAAATTCTCTACAAAAATGGTATACGCATGTTTTCTCTGGGATCACTATGTTATGAGATAAGAAAGCACGAAGATGGACACAATAGAAATAAACACATTTGTTTAAGTAGGTATGGCACATACAGAATGCTCGCGAGCATTCCAAAAGATTTGAATGCTCAATTCCTGACCATATTTTGAGTCTTTAAAGTTATATAAAATTTCCTGGATTCGGCTTGGTTTCAGAGATAATCAACCGTTTTTTCTAAATAAGTTTTTCGACGTTACTCGACATAAAACTTCTTTTTGATTACAATGCTACCACAATGTGTTTTAATATTACCACACCTTTTGCCTGGCAATCAAAAAATGGGAATAAACTTGACGAAATAACCAGTCCCTAAAAAAAATATTAAAATAAATAATTTTTACAAATTGTTGTTATGATAAAAAGTACTGGAAATGTCAAAAAGTATTCGAAAAGTCTAAAATAAAAGAGAAAAAAAATTTTTTTTGGGTGGTATTTGACATTAGGTCTTATAATATTTTTTGTTTATTTTGATATCTGGAATGCATACTTAAAATCTTTTGGAATGCTCGCGCCCGGGCGCGCCCTGTATGCTTATTTGTAAAAATAAAATTCCTAAACTAAACCTAAAATATTCTCATAATCATCGTCAAAAGATTTTTACTATGCATTCTAGACATCAAAACAAACAAAAATTATTATGAGACCTAATGTCAAATACCACCAAAAAAAATTTTTTTTTTCTTTTTTTTTTGACTTTTTGCATACTTTTTAACATTTCCAGTACTTTGTATCACAACAACAATTTGTTGAAATTATTTATTTTAATATTTTTTTTAGGGACTGGTTATTTCGTCAAGTTTATTCCCATTTTTTGATTGCCAGGCAAAAGGTGTGGTAATATTAAAACACATTGTGGTAGCATTGTAATCAAAAAGAAGTTTTATGATGAGTTACGTCGAAAAACTTATTTCGAAAAAAAGGTTGATTATCTCTGAAACCAAGCCGAATCCAGGAAATTTTATATAACTTTAAAGACTCTAAATATGATCAGGAATTGAGCATTGAAATCTTTTGGAATGCTCGCGAGTATTCTGTATGTGCCATACCTACTTAAACAAATGTGTTTATTTTATTGTGTCCAACTTCGGGCTTTCTTATCTCATGACGTATTGATCCCAGAGGAAACATGCGTATACCATTTTTGTAGAGAATTTTATGTAGATTACTTATGTACTAGACCGTTTTTTGCTATAAGCCACGGTTTACGAGTTATTTACGAAAAATTAAAAATAAGGACCTTTACACCCCCCTCCCCCCGTTAGCTCCACCCCTAACCACCAGTACTTTTAGTATGTGGTTTAAAACACCATTCCCTACAACTATGCCAAAATTCGCTTATACACGAGTTATTTCCCCCGATAGGCAACTTTTGGTCTTCTTTAGGTGGGCTAATTGTCTTTTAAATATCAATAATATTTTTTATAGCAATCATACAGGGTGAAATTTAAATCGTGAATCGTAATATTATGTTTTTCTAGCTTTATAAACAACTAACAATGAAATTACCTACTTAAAAATGAACATGTCATTTTATTTTTTCGTATTTTTTGGGGCTTGTGTTTTTGTATTTTTTGGCTTTACAATATCAAAACTGATTATTAAGACAAATTAATTTAATAATTTAAATTACCTCTTCAAATTGAAGTAATTAATAACGCCAATTTTGTCATTACGTTAAAAATTAAACATTATTCATTACATTTGACGGTTTATATAGCTTAAATAATCGTTATTTCTTAGAATCACCTTAAATTTTTTTTAAAAGCCACCAAAAATTTAAACGATAACATGAATACTTCTAATTAACTTGTGGGACATCCAATTGTTAGTTATTCATAGAGTTATAAAAACATATTACGATTCACGATTTAAATTTCACCCTGTATATCTTAATCTACAAATGTTATGCTTATAGGTATATGCAAATAAAGCTTTTCCAAGACGTTACCTTAAAAACTCACTGAAACACTTTCCGTAAAAAGTATTGCAGAGTCACTCCTTACAAAAACATCTAAATGACACCCCTAAGAAAAACATCCGAATCAATTACCGCGAGCGTCATCAATCTGTGCTCCGCGTCATTGGCGTCATCTCGAAACGCGTCACGACGCGTCACCCGCGCGTCATCGACCGATCATTCTGTCTTTCCGTCCCTCCGTCGTACAGACATTGTATCTATTATAGTTACCGCATCGCACGTAAACATAATGTGCCCATGAGGAAAGGGAAACATTTTAACAGCGGATTTCTGACCGAATTCGAAGTTAAAAATGTCGTATGAAGTTTGCCGGAATAAATAGACGGCTATTTAAAGAGAAAATGAAATTAAAAAAAAAACGTTTTTGACCGATACGCAATGATTAACGCATTTTAGGTAACGATTTTGTTACTGTGTTGCCTTAAGTCTTGTCACAATTAATTGACAGACATCAAATGGCTAAAAAAATGTTTAATAACCTTGCACATGTCAAAAATAAAGTAAAAGCGCAATTTTTGCGATAGTTTCAATAATAAAATATGTTTTATGTAGTGAGGCATTCAAAATACAAACAGAAACAAAAAAAATCCGGATTTGACCAAAACTATAACCAAAAAATAAATACATAACTTTTTACTTCTCTTAGCCTCAGGAATATGCTGTTAATATTTTTCCCATTCCTCACGGGCACCTCTTATAACCCAATTATCATTTTGTCCCAATTGTTTTGTATTCAGACTGTCAATACAAAATGAACAAATCGGGTCGATATAGTTAAATAGCTATAATACGTGTCTTGAATTAACTAGGATGACTTAAACTAGCTAATTTTGCTCCTTTTTTGTTGCAACGGTAATTTCAGTTTCACAATATAAGCTCTCCAGAACCCCTTTCAAAAATGTTTTCCAAGCTCTTTTTTTAATCCTTTACTGCACGATTTCACGTTCTGCAGAAGTGACCAATATTTCCGACGTTGTCCACGGGACGATGAGACGACATTTGCTTCATCATCAGCCTATCACAGTCCACTGCTGGACATAGGCCTCCCCAATTTCACGTCGCCATTCTCGATCTTCGGCTGCTCGCATCCAGCTCCTGCCAGCCATCCTGCGCAGGCTCCTTGCCTGAGGGTGATCAAAGTGATCGACATAGCCCACCGTATTGGCAAACTGAAGTGGCAGTGGGCTGGCCATATTAGCCGTAGAACCGACAACCGTTGGGTAAACGAGTTCTTGAGTCGAGGCCGCATCTCGGCAAGCGTAGTGTAGGACGCCCTCAGGCAAGGTGAAGACATTTGCTTAGTCTATTTAAATATAAGTCTGTGGCTCTACAGTTCCGAGCTTAGTGGAAAATATTATTATGTTCCCGATTGTCATCCAGTGTTTTGACAGAATACGTATCATGGGAGTAAGGAGCCTCATTATGGGTGATTAAGTATTATATTGGGGATTTTTTGTCAACTTCATTTTTATATTAAATAATTTGTAACATCAACTTAAATATATACCTCGCCTTTGTACAATTGTCTTGTGTTTTGTGTACTTTTCTATATTTATTTGTACAATAAAGTGTTTTACTACTATATATTTAACTAGCTACCTGTCCCAGGTTCGCTTAGGTGCAATGCTAATACAAAAACTTTCCTCTTGAATCAGCCTCTATCTACATACCTATATATCCTATAAAAACATCGCAATGAAACTAAATAAATCTATTTAGAATTATCGACGACGAAGTGTCAAAACTGAGTCGGTTGCTTAATAATTTGTAATTAATAATATAAACGGAACTATCTCTTTAAATGAGTTTATTATAAGAGATTGTATACCTACATGTACATGTACACTAACTTTGTTCACACTGCACTGTTATTTTATTTGTATGCTCGTAAAGACTACTTCTGGAATAGATTTTTTTTTGGCATGATGCACGATGATTTACGGGAAATATTTTTATTTAATGTATAGGTACAGTGGACATTAGTGGCTAGGTATGCATATTTTTTTGTAGGTGTACCTTCGCGTGAAATTAAAAAAAATATGGAAAAAAAACAAGAACTCTTTTTTTATTATGAAAAATAAGGACAAGATGCAGGTTAAGAATATGCATTTTGTAGTTTATTTTATTGTTATCAAACACAATTTTGTTTGGTTGATCTAATTTGAACAGTTTACGAAATATGCTACTTTCAACGACACCCTGTTTATTTTACATTATCTTGAATAACTCTAAAACAAAAGAAGATATAGAGCTGATATTAAGCATGAAGTACCTATTCTTAGGTCCTGCTAGTACACCACCTAAAATATTGACCTCATCGGTGGGGAAAGGCACCTCTTGTTCGGTAAGGCTGCCAAAGCCTTTACTGTACAATGTTTATTTTAATGTAATCTCACAGATAAACACAGCGTTGGTGTCACACTTGAAATCGTTGGGGTGTCCATCACGAAATATCGAGCCGCAGTACTCGACACCGTACGCGTTGTTCGGCTGGCTATGTCCAACTTTATCTTCTACCTTGACTGTACAATGCTTATGTTAATGTAATCTCGCAGATGAACACAGCGTTGGTGTCGCACTCGAAATCGTTGAGGAGTCCGTCGCGAACTATCGAGCCGCAGTACTCGATGCCGAAGGCGTTATTTGGCTCGTTGGGGCTCCACGTTGCGAACCCGGCCTCCGTCAACGTTTCACCTGAAATAGCAGTATACAGTGTTAGTGTTACCATGACATTTTACGAAAATGGGTTAAATAATACGCATTAGGTACTAGCAACCGTTTTCAAGTAAGTATTAAAATTTGACAAATATTTATATTGACCGTACAATTAAGTTTATTATCTCCGAACGATCAATGTAACGCGTGTACTGCTTAGTTGTCAAACGCTGCGAGTGGATGCGATCTGTCATTTTCAAGTGCAAATTAACGATTCATTTTGAAGTACATTGCTTCTCAATAAACTTTTCTTAGAAAATTAATGACTTAATAATTGAATTTTGGATCATCAATCATCAAGTAATTCTCACAGTTTGGCTTAAAATCTGCGTCACATTCCTCGGTTCCAATAAAAGGCTGTATCATGGTAACACACTGTATAGAAACAAGTTTCGGCCAAAGTGTATATTTTTGATACACACTTTTATCGAAGACTTTTTTAGTGCTTTCATCTAGTTCTTGTTAAGACGAGACTATCGAACACAAACTTGAGAGTCGTGCGTTGTTTCGTTCGAAGTTCCAGTGGCTACTGGAACTTATACGTTTCAACGGCCCGTGAAATGTGGTACTTAAGTACAACCCACTGTTAGTATTTTAATGAAACAATTACTTTACCAAAAATCGTCAACCACTCTCCATTCCTCCCATGCTCGTTCCAATCCCAAAATCCAATCATGGCAACATAAGGGTATTTCACTCCGATAAACGAGTTATCTGGATGTTGCGCAAACAGCTCTTTCAGGACCTGAGACTCGAGATTACTGTTGATGATGGCCACAGGTGGCCTCCTTCAGCGAAACAGGCGGCGGCGGCCTGATGCCAGGTCCGAGGGATATGGTGCAACTTGTAGCAGCTGCCAGTGCGCGGTTCCAAGTGGTATCCTGTGAACGGATGTCGATGTAATTACCGTTGCTTTTGTCCCTACCCTGAACGATCGACATGTTCCCGCCCTGTCACGCTTATGTACGAATTTGCAAGGGCGTGAGAGAAGCAACACGATCGAACGAGAAGTCGATCATGGTACGCGGTAGACCCTCTCTGGCTGTTTACCCCGGCTTGTTAAGGAGTTTTAATATAGTCCAAATTGGCGAAAGCGATTGCTCTTAAATTCAATGCAATCAAATTTAAAAACTTTGTTTGGTCTTCCAATTCGAGGGAAGGCCTTACTAGGGAACACGAATGATAATTGATGGTTAGAGACAAAGTAAGACGGTTTTACTGAAAAGTCTCTTATTTTTATGAAGTCACGTGTTTGTAATTAAAGTTAAGCTTACCATTATCAGTCGTCCCACATTTATTAACAGTCATCTTCGAGCTCTTTTTAGCACAGAAGAAAGGATAGACAGCAGAGCAGCTGACATCGGCCACTTCTCCGGCACCGTTCATCATCAAGCAGTCTTCGTTGTTGTTCGCGTTGTTCGGCTCCTTGTCAGCCCAGCGCACGGAGAGGTTACCCAGTGGTATACCTGAGACAGGACACATTCAGGGTATACGTTTGAAAAAAAGGGGGCAGACACACAATAAACTGGATTCTTAAAGAAAAATCTCTGTAAAATACTCTTTACTTCATAAAGCGAGCAAAAAATGGGGAGCGGCTTTTGATATTATTTACCTGTGGCTGTCGTGCATGTATGAGGATACTAAAAGATGATTGGAAAACTAAAAATTAGTCGAATCACCAAAAAGTTTTGGTTTACAGGATTTTAGCCTTTATTTTAATCATCAAAAACGGAAACGCATCTTCTTTCTACTTTGCTTTTTCCAGTGGAAAAAAGTGACGCGTTATAAATTTGCCCCTGGTGTAGATAGTTAAGCCCAGTTTTTTTGACCACCCGTCGCTAGTGCCCGGTGACCGACGCATGTCCGTCGCCAACGACGTTCGAATTTCGAATGTTTTCTTCGGGAATGTTTGAGGATGGTTTCTCTGACCTACCCACCGCCGACGACGTGTCAGCGAAACCGTTCAAACGTTCCTGATCAAAACATTTGAACGTCGTCGGCAGCGGACACCGGCCTCCGGCGACGGTTAGTCAGAAAAACCAGGGCCTTAAGGACTTACCGTCTATGGTCATAAAGTGACCTCTGGCGACCAGCGCTTGTACCCCGGTGAACACCCACCGCGTGGTCAGCTGATGCTTGGCCATCGAAGTCACCATTGCTGTAGTCAGTGCACTGCTTGTTGGTGAAGCCAAAACACCTCCTGATAATATTATAAGATGGTGATCTGGTCACTGTCACTCGGTCTTGACTCAAGTCAAGTCTGTTGTTGCCATTGTAACGGTTCCCTGAGTCATGCTCACGCTGGTTTTATGCAAAATTATGCTACTTAAATTATGTACACATGCATGTAATATTTATAGGTGGCCCATTAAGGAAAGGGCTTATTACACTAGAAAATTGGATGTTTGCATAGTTTAACCATAAACTAACTATACTATTATTTTTTCTCTGTGGGAGGTCCACTTACGCTACAAAGCGGAAAAACCACGGGATCGGCTAGCGTAGCACTCGTCCGCAATGAAAGTGTTAATTTATGGTTTACGTAGCATAATTGCATTAAACCAGAGTGATTCAGGTGACCGTAATCATTGCAATTACAGACAGATAAAAGGTGATTCACACAAAATACAGATGTAGTGCGAAATCCCTTTCCTTCGGCTTTTCGCGGAAAAGTCCGAATTCATATTGCTGTCTCAATGAACTTCAATATCCATTGTACAGAAGCTAACTGAGACAGAAAGATAAATTCGGACGTTTCCCTGACATTTTTCACTACATCTGTATGTATCGCAAGTTTTTAACTGATGTCTAAAAACGTATGAGACCTTCAAAATGGCAGCGTAAACGAGCATCCTTCCAATCAGCGGGCACGATGTGCAGGCGCAACCACGTGTCCGCTTCTGTCACGTACTCGTAGCCAAAGATGGCGCCAGCGTGCTGACCTGAAATCACTTACATAATGCACTTCTTTTTACCCTTGATCTGCGAGTATTTATATAAATAAATAAATTTTTCGGTGCAACATCTCTGACCAATGTTGATAGAATATAGCGAATCAAATTTTGATGGACCAATCACAACTATTGTAAAATGGCGGTTTAAGTTTTTATAGGTTGATATTGACATTCATTACCGTGATGTATCGAAGAGGGGGTGACACTTGTCAACCAAAATTCAGGACAGTTTTTGAAAGGCAATTTAGTGTGGCGTGCGGCTTCCATGTTTTATTTGTTCGTATTTATGAATTTTCATGTCCATTGTCAAGGGACAATGGACATGAAAATTCATAAATACGATGAACAGAATACTTACGATGTTAAATATGGGCACACATATATGGATCACCAATATTATTAGATATGTAGGTACAGGTACCCATGTGTATTTAGTATTTCATAATAATAAAATTCATGTTCAGATTTTTAATCGACAATTTCGTCATTAACTGTATGAAGGGTCCACGGAAAGAACATGTCTAGGCAATTCAAATTACAGAAGGAAAAAACCACCTTACTTTTAGCAGAATAAGGTGTGAATTTGCCATGATTTTTTTAAGCACTGGACATGTTTTTCGTGGACCCTTCATATTTCGATTTTTTCAGGATTAAGTCAAAGTCAAAGTAAAAATATTCTTTATTAAATTAGGCCCAGCAACGAGCGCTTTTGAATCGTTAAACTAAATAGCGAATGAGAGAGAAAAAAAACTAGGTACTTCCGGTAACCCTACACCACTGCCTGAGAAGAATCCGGCAAGAAACTCAGCGGGACTGTTTTTTTTTTCAAATGATAGTTTTATAACATCTTACAGCTAACATGCATTAATTAAAAACGAAACATAAATTTGATTTAATATAAATACAGATATATTAACTAGAGATGAAGTCTCTAATAGTCAGAATAATTATATAAATGTAATGAATTTTGAGAAATGTATGATGTAAAGATATATGTAAGAAAAAAACTGTAAAGTACAAATAAAGATGACTTGATCTGTTTATGATCTTAACCAAGTAAAGTACAAATAAAGATGACGATGAATATAATTATGATTGCTTAATAACTGCTTCTTTGTTTATATAAATTATGAAACCAAAAGAGTGTAAATAACCGTACCTATTCTTACATATTTGCAGCAACTCATTTTTCATTTGTGTTGTATAGTAACCACAATATGTCAAAATGTTGTATAATATTAAGAAAAACTAATTATTTATAGATTACTTCATTATTCATTACATTATAAAAATATATATAACTCACATGCTATCAAAATTATACACAGGAACAAAATCTGTTGCATAAACATTGTTCGTACCATTTCAACACACAAATAAAATTGTCTAAACCCCAAGTTATACGTGGCTTAAAAATAAATGAATAAACTGCTGTATACAATTGTCACAATTAAATATAACATTTTATCAGCGACGGGCACGATAAAATACGGCCAAGTCAACGACGTGTAGCTAAATATTAGGACATGATTATTTTTGTGTGTTTTTGTTACAGTTTTTCATTTTTTGCAAGGATCGGACAAACGCCCGTCATTTTGTAAACATAACCCTGTTCCGAATAGTAGAGAGAGACTTTCTTAATCTTATGATGTTAACATAATTATTTTATTTAATATCATGTTTTTTTAATAACACTAACACAGAGTATCTATTTAGGAGATCCCAGCTATTTATTACTTGTACAAGTCGTACATAAAAGATACACAATTTAAGTAAAATTAATTAATATAGGCGATATAAATAATCCCGTTTAAATAGTTTTATTTCATCAATAATTATCACGGTAACCGAAGAAGATATTATACACTCAATAGATCGAAATTCAATATCAAAAATTCTAAATCGTTTATGGGTCACAAATTTGCAATCCTGGTGTGTACAAGTAAAAAGGAATTGCGATCTCCTAAATACATACTTTCATCATCATCATCATCATCATCATATCAGCCGAAAGACGTCCACTGCTGAACATAGGCCTTTCCCAAAGATTGCCACAATGACCGGTCCTGCGCCACCCGCATCCAGCGGACTCCTGCGACCTTCACCAGGTCATCAGTCCACCTTGTGGGGGGCCTACCCACGCTACGCCTTCCGGTAAGTGGCCGCCACTCAAGAACCTTCCTGCCCCAACGGCCATCGGTTCTACGCGCAATGTGCCCCGCCCACTGCCACTTCAGTTTAGCGATTCGGAGAGCTATTTCGGTTACTTTGGTTCTGCTGCGGATGGTCTCATTTTTAATCCGATCACGCAGAGAGACTCCTAGCATAGGCCTCTCCATTGCCCTTTGGGTGACTTTGAACCTTCTTATGAGGCCCATTGTAAGCGGCCACGTTTCAGTACCGTAACTGGCACCACACACTGATCAAAGACTTTCGTCTTCAAACACTGCGGAATATTGGACGAAAATATGTGTCGTAGCTTCCCGAACGCTGCCCAACCGAGTCGGATTCGACGATTGACCTCTTTCTCCAAGTTGGACCTACCTAACTGGATAGTTTGTCCTAGGTATATATATTCGTCTACAACTTCGAGTGTAAAGTCTCCGATTATTACGGGAGTTGGTGCAGTTGGTGCTACATGGGAATTTGACATGATTTTCGTCTTATCCATGTTCATCTTAAGACCAACTCGCTCGGAGGCTTTACTGAGCTCAACGAGCATAGTACTTAAGTCCTCCAAGGTTTCAGCCAAGACTACTATATCGTCAGCAAATCGAAGGTGAGTAAGGTACTCGCCGTTTATGTTGATACCCAGCCTTCTCCAGTCCAGAGTCTTAAAGACATCCTCCAGTGCAGCGGTAAACAGCTTAGGGGAGATGACATCTCCCTGCCTAACTCCCCGCTGCAGCAGAATAGGCTTCGAGCTCTGGTCTTGGAGTCGGACTGACATTGTGGCGCTCTCGTACAAACACTTCAACACCTCGATATAGCGGTAGTCGACTTGGCACCGTTGGAGAGACTGTAGTACTGCCCAGGTTTCAATCGAATCGAAGGTTTTCTCGTAGTCTACAAACGCTAAACAGAGGGGCAGGTTATATTCTTCGGTCTTCTGTATAACCTGGCGATGCGTATGGATGTGGTCTACGGTACTAAAGCCTCTTCGGAAACCGGCTTGTTCGGGAGGCTGGAAGTCATCAAGCCTGCGTGCAAGACGATTCGTAATGACTCTTGAAAACAGCTTATAGACATGGCTCAGAAGTGATATGGGTCGGTAGTTCTTCAATATAGCGTTGTCACCTTTTTTGAAGAACAGTACCACCACACCTCTGTTCCATGCCTTTGGCGTTCTCCCTTCCAGTAAGACGGAATTGAACAACTTTTGAAGGGCCATAAGGACAGGTTTACCACCCGCCTTCAGAAGCTCAGCTGTGATTCCGTCCTCCCCAGGTGCCTTGTTATTTTTGAGCTGTTCAAGAGCCATACTAATCTCGCACAGGCTGATGTCCGGGATGTCTTCTGTGTAGTGTCGGGTCAGTCTAGCTCTGAGGTCTTCCGCTAGATCAACTTCGGGTCTGCCAGTTGACGTGTACAGAGCTGTCCATAAAAACCCTATATCTCAATCAGCAGCTCAGATTTGGATGTGACGATTCTACCATCCTCAGTCTTTAATTTGGCGAGCTGGCTTTGCCCAACAGACAGATCCCTTGCAAAAACTTTAGAGCCCTTGTTCCGCTCGATGGCTTCTTCTATACACTTGGTACGGAATAGACGCATATCGCGTTTGAGGGACTTAGAGATCCGTCTGTTGAGCTACCGGTATAAAATCGCATCAACTGAGGATTGTAGAACCAGTTCACTCCATTTTTCCATTAGTTCCTGAGTGGAGTCTGAGAGCTTTCTGGTCTTATTTGTCCGTTGGGCCTTAAAAAACTTAGACCCAGCGCTATGGACAGCTTCCACAAACCCGTCGTTGAATACGTCCACATCATCGCCTAGGCAATCGAAACGGTTTTGGAGTTGGAGTTTCGAAGATGGAGTGCAGGACGGAGCGTAGACTTCATCAGTCGCAAGCGTTCTAGCTTAGGACATATATTCAACGTGCCTCTTACCAGGCGGTGATCGCTTCCGGTTTTAACCGTACTGATCACAGAAACATCGTTGAATATATGTCTCTTCGTCGACATGATGAAGTCGATCTCGTTTTTAGTTGCACCGTCGGGACTCATCCAAGTCCATTTCCTGTGCTCGCGTTTCTTAAAGAAGGAGTTCATCATGTAGAGTCCCTCCTTCTCCAAGAAACCAGCCAGCAGATGGCCCCGGTGGTTCCGACGTCCAACCCCAAATTGCCCCACCCTCAGCTCCTCACCATCTCTCTTGACCAGTTTCGCGTTGAATTCCCCCATAACAACAGTGAAGTAGGTTCTGGAGCTATGCATGGCTTTTGAGATATCATCATACATAGCCTCCACCTCGTCGTCGGAGTGTGTCGAAGTCGGCGCGTACACCTGTATGACCTTCAGCGAGTATCTCTCAGATACTCTGAGTATAAGGTACGCCACCCTAGCCGAATCACTCTCGATCTTCACCACGTTGTTTACGAGGGACTTGTGGACGATGAACCCGACACCTCCCTGGGACTGTTGGTCGCCCTCCCGGAAATAGATCAAATAGAGCAAATGAAATACATACTTTGTGATAATGTTATTAAAAAAATATTTTATAAAATACACCAATGCCCCTCCACCCGCAACAATGCAGCCGTCTCTCTCGTACACATATATTTTATATCTGTGGGCTCGCTCGCACACTATTATATTTATTGTTGAACGAAAAACACTAGTCGCTAAATTTGACGGACGAATGAAAAATGGGCTGTACTACGAAGTCGAAGCGAAACGCGAGAGTATCGCTAGTCTCATATTAATCATCTCTTTAACACACATGGTCGATCAAACTCTTAAAGCAAACGCAGCAATGCAATGTAAACGCCGGTTTGCAACGTAATTCTATAGTTATTTAGGTACATCCTTGGACGCAAATACAGAAAAAATGATTAAAAATGAATTCACGCACATTCATTATTTACAAACTACTTACGTGTGATGGGAAATATGTTTTAGTTTTTGTGCGCTGGAAATATTTGGACTGGTGCAGTTAATTGTCATGCAATGAGGCATTTTGTATTTTTTTTTCTTACGTGCGGTTGCAACAGCTGACGTATGTGGACTGTCATTAGAAATGGCAATCTCAGTGGCTGTCACTGAGTTCGGACACGCCATGGCAGAAGAAAACAAGGTGAGACCATCCGAGAGGAGACACCAACTTTGTATTGCCACTTTATTGTATCTTTAAAATATTAAGGAAATATTACCCATCATCACTGAAGTGATGATGGGTAATGAGGTGGGTTCGAATGAGATGGCGGCAAACGACATCACAGACAACGTGATGACGTTTGCCGCCATCTCATTCGAACATACTAGAAATATATATTTCGTTCCTTGGCACTGATATTTTACGCAGCGATTGTCAAACTTGCGGGTGATTTTCAAATTATTTTTTATCAAGATGAAAAATAAAAGCATGAAAAATGGGAGATTAAAGTTTTTTCGGTTCCCGAAGACAAAATTAATCGCCGACAAATAGCTTCGCCTCTGCGGTGTAAAAACTTCGGTAGAAAATGGTAAGTACCAAGCACTAGTATCCGTAAGAAAATGTAAGCAGTCATTTCGTACTTTTAAATAAATAACAGTATTTAATTATTTTATTTTTAAGTATACCCAGAAATACGTACGAATAAGTAAGTAATTACTATATTTATACAAAATAATAATATAAGTATGTAGGTGAAAAGTGCCTAACAGCTACTACAACTAAGAAGTTAGAAGATATTTATTTTGGAATAGAACATATTTAATTTTTAATTAAATTAAACTGACTTTGATTTGGTTTTACCATTACAAGTTACAGCATATTAGTTATGCATCAGAAAATGTAAGTATAAGAAGTTAAGAATGCTGGAAGTCGATTAAAAGAGCTGTAACTGACTAAGTAGTTTTACTATGTCATTCCTGATCCTGAACACCAGGTCCAATCAGCATTAAAGCAAATAGGTACCATACATACCTAATTAAGTAATTACACTAATTACCTGTAAAGGTACATACAAGTTGGTTACCCCATTACCCTAAAATTTAATGTTTGAGCGTCCAAGTGGTGTCGCCGACTCCCCGACGTCGCTCGGACGGTCTCACCTTGTTTATTTCCATCATGGGACACGTGAAGTAGATACATTTGCTTCTTCTAGTGTATATTCATTTTTGTGGTTTTAGACAAGTCTACACTAAAATTGCATCCTTGTTGTAGGTACTTTATAAAAATCTACAACATGATTTCGAAAAAATCATACTTCCAGAACTTGGCTTGTTGTTTAATTTAGAAATGATACCCACCTACCCAGATAACATGGACTTACACAGGAAGAGGTCACGATAAAAACATGTATAATGTATACATTGTTCATATTATCAGAGGGATTCCCAATTATCTATAAATAAATTTACATGTGATTGTACCTACCTACACGGGGCTTGCGAGCATTGCGAGAGATTTGAGAGATGAAATTACGTGAATTCCACTTGGTTTTTTTTTCTGCACAATGTGTTATTGTAGTCACATTTTGCTTGACATTCCGTGCGGTGACGGAGTAAGAATATAAATATCACCGCCCCTCTCTTCCCGTGGGTGTCGTAGGAGTCGACTAAGGGAAATACTGAGTATCCAGCTTCTCAGCCGGTGGTAGGGTATTTTTACTAGTACCCGCCTGGTTGGCTACCACCGTACATTCGGTGTAAACGCCCGTGAAATGACTTACCTTCGTGTTTGCCGTGTTTCGGGGTCAGCCGGTGTATTTACCAGCATCTAGCGGGCTAGCAAGGCGGTGGCAACTAACAGGTTACTGATTGTCTCCTGTTCGTTGCCGCCGCGATTTGGGCTCTACTTTTCACTTACGATCAGGTGGAGTGGAGCCACTTTGTTGTGCCAACGTTATTTTTATTGGGTCGGCAACGCGCATGTGACACCCTGAGGTTGCAGGCGCCCATAGGCTACGGTGACTGCTTTCCATCAGGCGGGCCGTATGCTTGTTTGCCACCGATGTAGTATAAAAAAAAAAGAAAACACTTTGCGAATCACCCTGTCACTAAAATAAAATCAAAACATGACTAAAGCTACAATTTAATTAAAGCAATATTGAAAAGTAATCAAAGTGTTAAATATATGGTATTTTTTTATGATATTTGACTATTGTCACATTCATACCAAATATTTTGTACTTTATTTAAAGTCGAGTTGTATATGCAAGGTTAAAATCTGTCTCAATGCCGGCGAGCATCGTGACATACAAAAGTGGAAATGTTAGAATTTATAATATCCTAATACTTATATAAATAAAACACACTTTATACAAAGCATTTATTAAAATTCCCTTTCTAAATGTAAATAAGACTGCAATCATCAAGCAAAAGAAGTCTTTATTTTTTTACTTAGGCGTGATCTCGCAAATGAAAGGGGTGCGCGCGTCACACGGGCAATCGTTGAGTCTACCATCACGGTGCAAAGCGCCACAGAACTCATTGTTTTGAAGATTATTTGGCTCCCCTCTTGCCCAACTTTCGAATCCAGCTTCAGATAGACTCTGACCTGTAAAGAATAATACTCTTTTAAACGCCTTCCTTATTAATACTAAACTTATTTCCTTTTATAAACTAAATAATGATTTAAAAACGCCTTGCATGCATGCAGTCTATGATAGTCCACTGCAGTACGTAGGCCTCTCCTATTAACTATGCTATACGCATTAGGAGGTAAATGCCCACAATCGCCACGCTGGGCAAGCGGATTGCCGATCGCAGTAATGTGTATACTATGATGACGCTGCTGCCCATCATCAATCTTTTATCAAATAATGGTCAGTGACACTTCATTCCCTTAGTCGACTATTAGGACACCCGCAGGAGGAGTTGAGGTGGTGACAAATTTATTCTTACTGCCGTCACCATACGGCCGAAATTATTATAAGGTATTTATTTAAAAATGCCTTATAAATAGTCAAAGTCAAACTATTTTTTATTCAAGTGAGCTTATTATTAAGCATTTTCAAAATTGTCTAACACAATATCAAGAGAGAAAAAAATCTATTACGGATTTTTTTTTTGTTTATTTGTACAACATAGGATTCTAACACTACACCACTCTCCTGAGAAGAACCAGTAAGAAACTCAGGTGGAATTGTTTTTTCAAAACAGTATAATAATACAACTTATTAAAATAACATGCACGCACTATAATATTACTGACTTAAGAGCTTATGTAAGCATTTTGGAAAGTTTCTGCAAATTGCTCATCAGCAATCAAAAGCTTGGTATTACATTTGTAGTGGGGTCACAAGAAATAACACTATACCTTTGCAATAATGTCTTCTATAAGAGTTGAGAAAATTCAAATATGTAGAAGAATGCTACAGAGTCGTAAGAATGCTACAGGGACCGGAACCGGTATCGTACAAAAACCTCGAAATAACCCAATATTTTAAAATGTTTTATACCCGTTATGTACTGCATAATATTTTATGTAATTTATAATAATAAAGCAGTCATTTTGAACACATGCCGAATAGTCAGAAAGTTTTTACAGAGCGATTCCCAACCTCCGACCATACACAATCAACAAACATTACCCCCGTAGAGATCAAACTAAAATTAAGCCGAATACGACTTAATGCATAATTAATATAATGATGAAATATGACATGCACTTGGCTCTGGCCCGTGCATATCATTACACCAATATTCCTTTTGGAATGTTGAGAAGTATAAAGAAGAAAAAAACATAATAATAATAATAATAATAATAAACATTTATTCACGACACACAAGACAAAAGAGTATATATATATAAAACAATTAACAAAGAATAGTTGGTGCATCACGAAATGGACCCAACTCAGCGTAGTGCTAGCCCGAAAGCCAGCGCTGATCTTCCGTAGGGCCCATTTGGTGATGCCACGACAAATAACACACAAAACAGAGAGAAAAATAAATACAAAAAGAAAACAAAGACAAAAGTTTAAAAAGTATACAACTATAAAACACGAATTATACACAACATATTTTTCCATGAACGCGACCATATTCATTAGTGACAGCGCTTGTCTTGCCTAGCGGCTAGCGCCTTAGCGGAAGCTTGGTGAACTAATCCTCCAACTAGCCGTAAACAAAACAAGAACTCACTAATAAAATGGGCGCGCTATGGAGCGGAAAATCACACAATACACAGACTAGACTGAACCTAAACACAGAACGAAATGTAACAGTATAATTATGGCTATGGCTAAGAAGGCTAGCGAGTGGTAAGGCAGTGCTGATGGGACATAAGACGTTCGGTAAGAATAGAAAAATATATATACGTACAATAAAATAAAATACAAAAACACCTACAGACAACTTGTATCATGACTCAACGTTTCCTGCGATTGCTGGTGATGATATATAAATTTCTTTAGTTTATTCCTAAAAGATACTACATTTTGCAGGTCCCTGATTGGCGGAGGGATATTATTCCAACATTTAGTTGCCACATATTGGAAACTACCACGGAAAGCTGCCGAAGCATGTCGCGGTGTCAGCAATTTTATAGTACTTTGTCGGCGCTCACGCAACTTGCTTATGGTGAGCTTGTCGAAGAGATATTTTGGGGTATTAAACTTCAAGACTCCAAAAAGAAGACAAGCAAGATGAAGTTTTCGTCGATGCTGCATCTTCAACATACTATGTCTGTTTAAAAAAGGTGTGACATGTGCTCTCGGAGGAATATCGAAGCAAAAGCGAGCGCAGGCGTTCTGGACACGCTGTATTAGCTTTTTCGTTTTTCCGAGAAGACGGGGGCCGTAAACAGTGTCTACATAGTTCAGTTTGGAAAGAATAAGTGACTCAACCAGATGGATACGAACATTTTCATTTATGAAAGGCCTGACCTTATATAAAATTTTAAGTTTGTAGAAACAATTCCTAACTGTATTAGCAGTATGTTTCTCATAGCGCAGCCCACAGTCCATGAGCAGACCTAGGTTACCAGCTTCATATACACGTTCAACCGATTGCTCCATTAGTGATACATTAACGGTTGGATTAAACCCAATTAGCTGTTGTCGACTGCCAAAGACTAGATACTTTGTTTTGGCAGGATTTAGCAACAAACTGTTACTTTTTGCCCATGACGCTATACTCCTGAGGTCTTGATTAAGTTTATCAACAGCAATATCACTTTCACCTGGCTTGCAAGAAATATATACTTGTATATCGTCTGCGTAGACATGGTACCTGCAGTGCATGATGTGTTTGCCGATATCGGCAGAGTACAAAATAAAAAGAATTGGCCCGATCACCGACCCTTGAGGGATTCCTCGTGAGAGTCTTGCCTTGTCCGAGGTCTGTGCCAACCCATTATTCTGGTTTAATTTTACACACTGGTTGCGGTTATTGAGATAACTGTCAAACCATTTTACCGTATTATTGTCAAATCCATAGTAACTAAGCTTTGATATGAGAAGATTTATATTAATACAATCAAAAGCCCTGGAGAAATCTAGTAAAACCAACAGTGTGCACATACCCTGATCTTGAGAACACAATATGTTACTAGTGACATCAAGTAAGGCAGTGACTGTACTTCGTCCCTTTCTGAAACCCGACTGAGTATCAGGTAAAATATTATTGACCTCTAAGTAATCTGTAAGTTGCTTGCACACAATCTTTTCCAACACTTTGGAAAGGCAAGGCAGAATACTAATAGGCCTCAAGTCTTTCAGATGGATTAGAGTTTTTAGGTAGCGGCCGAACAATTGCTAATTTCCAAAGATCAGGAAATGTGGATGTCAAAATTGATTTATTTATTATATTATATATATTTACAATATCATATCTTTAAATTACTCCATTAACTTACAATTTTTAAACCGCAGAACGAAAAAAGAACCGTTCTTTTTGTATGGAGAAAATAACGGTTCCGGTCCCTGTCGTAAACAATTCGTAATTTTTTTTATGCAATTCCATGCCTTTTGGTAATCTAGCTATAACTCTAATCACCTGTAATATGCTTACCAAAAATGGTGAGAAATTCTCCTCGCTCATTCCAGTCCCAAATGCCAACTCTAGCCTCACCAGTGCGACCCGCTATTATTGTCTCAGAAGGGTTTTTCCAAAAAATTTCCTTCAGGACTTGAGCCTCTTCGTCACTGTTAATGACCGCTAGATGGCCACCCTCTGCTTGGCATGCCATGACGGATCTGGACCAGATCCTCGAAAGACGGTGGAACTTGTAACAGCTGCCCGTGCGTGGCTCGAATTTATAACGTGTTTTTTTAGAATTTAATGAAAGAAAGGCGGATAATAGAATATAATGGAAATTACTCCACAAACAAGAGCCAAGCTATTAAATAAATGATGATGATAATGAATAAAAATAAGCCTACAATCTGAGCCAGCCTCCGTGTCCTAGCTGGTAGTGACCCTGCCTCAACCTCCAGTTTTGTACTGGAGGTTTCGGGTTAAACTCCTGGCGAGGGCATTATTTGTGTATTTATTTATCACAAATTCCGTTCCTTGATCGGGGCTGTCTATGATGTATTTGTGTATCTATGTATTATTTAATTGTCGTCGATTGGTACGCACAAGCCTTAATTGAGCTTACCGTGGGACTAGGTCGATTATTTATTTATATAAAGCGCACAAATGGTTACGATTAGTTAATTATATTGGCGAGGGATTACAAAGATGCTTGTGGTGGGATGTGGACATACAAGTAAACCCGATAACTCCGATAAGTGGTGAAAGATTGAGCTAGTAAAAGACCAGAGGAAATACCTGTAGAGCTCAAAATATTCACCAGAACTATAAACCCTCCATCCCCAATCCAAAGACCATGAAATTTCTTTGTAGTAGTAAATAATACTACTAGAAAATGGTCTCTGAAAACTCCAGCACACAAAAGATACAATTAATTACCTACAGGGTGAACGATAAAATATGAAGTGTTACCAAGTAATTTCTTTAAGTCTGGTGTCAAAATAATAGCGGCTTATTATCGGAAATATGTTTTGAACACCGCATTGAAGTCTTAGGCAAGACATTTGGATTGTAGACGGCAAACATAAGAACGAAACTGAGCTTTGGCTTATAAAGCTTATAAGAACCAAAAACGACTTAAAACCGAATTACACGTGTTATTTCTCCAGTGCAGTGAGTTTTGGACTTTTTATCTGGTCTATCTTGAAGAGAAAGGTGAGAGCAATTAAATGCTAGTATAAATGCAATGAAGAAAGCGATCGTATTTCACTGGCACATACCACTAGCCAGTGGTCACCAACGTGTTACGACCAAATATTTTTTTACCATTTGAAGACCATAGTCAAGAAAAAAGGTAGTATATTGACTAAAAGTAAATTAAATCACAAAATGTAATATTTTTCCTCTTGTTTTTTAGGGTTCCGTAGCCAAAATGGCAAAAACGGAACCCTTATAGATTCGTCATGTCCGTCTGTCCGTCTGTCCGTCTGTCACAGCCAATTTACTCGGAAACTATAAATGCTACAGTAACGAAATTTGGTAAGGGTATGTGTTGTATGAACCGCTACAGGATTATGATACTAAATTGTAAAAAAAACCATTGGGGTGGGGGCCCTCCATACATGTAACTGGGGGATAAAAAAATTTTTTTAGTTGTATATAAGCGTGTGGGGTATTAATAGAAAGGTCTTTGAAAATGATATGAAGGTTTATACATTTTATTTTTATTTAAGCAAATCATTTTCGAGATATCAGCTCTCAAAGTATGAAAAATGTGTCCCCCCCCCCCTTTATTTTTTAACTACGCGATATAAAATTCTAAAAAAAATATATGTTATGCATATTAATAAATTCTATGAACGATTTTTGGTTTGATTAAATTACCTCCTATAGTTTTTGAAGTAGGTTGATTTAACTGTATTTTTTTAATAATAAATTGATAATGGTACGGAACCCTTTGCGCGCGAGTCCGACTCGCACTTGGCCGGTTTTCTTACTTATAGTAATAAATTCGCAGTAAGCAGTCCTTTGAAATTGGTAACACTTCATAACGTTCACCCTGTAATACATATACATAAATAATATATGAAAAGGAATTGTAAAAAAAAATGGTAAAAGTAATGTTGATTTTGCCTTTTGGCAAAACGGCGTGAGTAAATTTGATGACTAATCATCCGCTGTAGTGGCACACTTCTTGTTGACAATCATCTTAGCATTCTCCTTGTGGCAGAAGTAAGGCCGAGCTGTATTGCAATTGACGTCTGCCGCCTCCCCCACTCCGTTCATAACTACACAATCCTCAACGTTGTTCGCGTTGTTAGGTTCACCTTCGGCCCATCGGATAGAAAGGTTGGCGAAGGGTATATCTGTTGGTAGGCAAAAAATTTAAAATCAAAAAAGGAGGTTTGTTAAAATGCAGTTTAATTTCATTTCACCTTTTTCAATAGTGCGACTATTTGGGTGGTTAAATAATTTCAACTCCTAAATAAGCATCAGTCCTAAGTCCCAATCTTATTTTTGGCCTTACCCAAGTTTTTTTTATTAATGTCTGATAATCTGAGATGATAAGAATAAGATTCATTCATAAAATGCCCAAAAATCCAAAAATGTTTAAAAAGGAGAAAATGTTATTAAAACGTCACAGGAATTCTTAAGAAATTTTGATCCCTAAACAAACGGACAAGCAACTAGGCTAGGCATGCACCATTCTGACTTTTATTTCTTGAAGAAAATAGGTTTACCTCCATTCAAGCTTCAAGTCAAGGGTGAAGAGGAGCCTTCTGGGCGAACTGACTCCATCGTAGGCCGTGTGCCCTCGGCTAGTTTACGGCCATGAGTAAGCCCATTTCAAATTACAAAAACATATATTATCATGTGTATAATCCCACAATGTCGTAACAGATGTGCTTACCATAGAAATAATCAACTGCGAAAGACTCTGGTTGTCACGGGATTCGAAATTCTGGATTGCCAGTCCAACGTGCTTCCAATTACACCAGACGACCTTCCGTGAATCACAGCGAATTTAGTCAATGGTATTGTGAAGCTAATCACTAGCGACATCTGTATTTCATGTTGCGAAGGTACTACAACCTAAAGCCATTCAAAGACAACTCGACTACTCTCCGTTGCGTTGAATTTTCTATAGAGGGCGCTGTGTGTTGCTATACAGGGGGCATATCATGTGCTCACCATCCATACTCCTGAAGTCTCCCTTGGAGAGAAAGGAGTGTACCCCGACGTACGCGTGGCGAGTGGTCATCTTGTTGGAGGCCAACATTTCTATCATGGCTGTGGATATTGCACTGGACGTTGGAGAAGCCAAGGTTCCACCTGCAAATGGCGATCAGATCATGTAAGAAACCACCAAGTTGTGTCAAAAATTGTGTATAAGAAGAGTTTTAAAAAAACACTGTTGGACGGGTTCAATTATAAAATCTGGGGCCTATTTCTTAAAAGCTTGTAACTTGTAATACAAGCGGAAGTTCTTATCTAATTAATAGTGTTAAAAAGGGACTCCTACGAGTATTTCCGCATAATTCCGAGGACTTCCGCTTTATTAAAAGTTACAAGCTTGTGAGAAATGAGCTCCAGGGGCCTGTTTATCAAAAGCTTGTAACTTGTAATATCGTGGGAGTCTCTTCTCGACTAAGCTATTAGTTTAGTGACCTCGTTCATCAAAGTTAAGAGAGAGTTCATGGCAGCTCTTGAAACGATAATATCCACTCATTTGCTTTGAAATTTTGGTTGAGCTTTATTCCTATGCAAAAAAAAAGAGGATAGCTCGTAACCACAGTTACCAAAAGCAATTGAGTGGATAGTGAGTCTGACATGAGCAGTTATGCTCGCTTCAACATGAGTGAATAAATATAAGGGCCAGCAAACTTTAAACTCATGCAGCTCATATTAACTAAGAAGGAAAGACCAGGGATGTAACAGAGTTCTGCTTCCGCTTCTGTTTCTGGAAAGTTCCGTT
This sequence comes from Thaumatotibia leucotreta, assembly GCA_025490895.1. Classification (NCBI taxonomy): domain Eukaryota; kingdom Metazoa; phylum Arthropoda; class Insecta; order Lepidoptera; family Tortricidae; genus Thaumatotibia; species Thaumatotibia leucotreta. The sequence continues at coordinate 76,296 of JALPQI010003452.1, forward strand.
TTGTTTTACATATCCGCTTCTGTTTTATTTCTGTTATTTTTAAAACGAAAGTCGTAGCGGAAGTCGGAGCCTAACGCGACGGTGGGACATAAGCGGCGTACCAACATCCAAAACGAAAAAGGAGGCTACCACGATCTTCTAACGCGGTTTAATTTAGGACCTAATCTTAATCGCAATGTGTCAGTACCACAGAATAACTGTGAAAAACTGACAAGCCCAACCTAAACTGAATTGCATTTAAGAAATCCAGGTTTATACGTGTCATTCGCTTGCCACGTGCTGCGTTAGTTTGATGTCTCGTATCGAGTTGTTGAATAAAATAACTATTCGTATATTTCGTATGTATCGTGTTTTTATGTGTGCTTAGCTACATTATTGAGCTACGGACTTTACCTATTATTTGTTTTTTGTTTTGATTATGCCTACCCTTAACGTCTTGTCTACTTAGCTCTCACTCGAGTTCCGCTTCTGTTTTCGGTTCCGCTTCTGCTTCTGCTTCCGTTAAACTAAATTCAAAACTTCTGCTTGTGCTTCCGTTAAATCCCTGGTAAATACACAGTACCTTCCAGATAGCAGCGCAAGCGCGCGTCGGGCCAAATGAGGGGTTCGATGTGCAGGCGCAGCCATATCCCCGCTTCCGGCACGTACTCGTAGCCCATCCTTGTGAGGGGGCTGGTAGCGTGACCCTCTGTAAGTTTATATCAAAGTCACAGCCTCTAAGGAAGCTCTAAAATAAAATAAATATACTACGGCAAGCATATTTTACTGTATGAAATATATAGCGTATAAATCTAATACGGGCGATTAATTAAATCAGGCATGGAATTCAGAAGTGTAATCATGGAATATGAGGATTTTTTTTAAGTTACACTTAATTACGACCCCGCGGAATTTTTGTAAGATTTTCGGAGCAGCAATGTAGGTATAGTTAGAGAAATATAAATTGAATGTTTTTTTTTACTATAATGTAGGTAGAAAGTTACCAATTTATATTTCACGAACTATACGAACATTAATTGTTATTATTGATAAGGCAGTTGTCATCTGCTTAAGAAATTAGCTGTCAACGAGCGTTTAACTTGAGTGTGTTGCTCTACATTGCGCGCAGAATTATTTTGTACGGATAATTTTGTTGCTCTAATTTTAAGTAAAAGTTATCTAAATGTACTTATTATGTCCAAAACTCACACCCGTTAAGAGCTTCGCCCCTATTAGACTTACACTCTGTATGCCATACCTATGTATAACTCATGTAAGTCATTTTAGACTTTGTTATCTACTTGTTTGTATTAGATACTTTTCGTTATAGGCTTCTTGCATCTACTGTGAGTATTTATGGCATAGATAGATAGATCGTTTATTTGTACTAATTATACATTGTCAGCTTATACATAGCTGTTGGACCTCCGAATAAATAAAAGATAGGTATACACGAAACACGACCTTATAGGGAATAGTTATAGGTTTGTGTATAGATATTTGCGGCACTTTGCACACATGCATAATATCTTTTACCTTCAGTATATACAGCTATTAACTATGATCAAACTTACCAGCCAAAAATATTAAATAAAATATAAAAAACCAACACGCTTTAAACATGTTCGTAAAATTATTTATGCAAGGTAATGTTGTTAATTATAACTATGTTTACTAACACGTCTTTTTTGCACTTTTCGTTATTAAGAAATGAACAAATTTTACTGGTTTTATTGCGGTTTCAATTTATGACGAGTGGTGTGCACGTCAAACAATGGCCAAGTTTGTTAAAGTTCAAGTGGTATTTCACCATGTTACACAAATTGGATGAGGACCCTTTGGCACAACTTCGATATCTCTGTTTTTATGTACCTAATATAATTCTAAGTTATGTTTTGTGCTAATAAATTCATTTCATTTCATTTCAAATTGTAATAAAAATTGGTATTCCGTTTGACATTATAAAGTATCATAATATTGTGATTGGGAATAAGCAAGAATTTTTTTGGCGAATATAATGTTCTCAGGTTGTTATAAAAACTGCACGCATGGAAGAACAAGAAGTTTGTTTATAATATATTATTAATAAAATGATAAATTGCCTATTAATGCATCTCAATTTACTGAACTTACAGTAAATAATAAAAAGAACACTAGGATTTTATTATTATTCCCACCCGAGTGCGACACGTGTTGTGTACAAGATTTATAATACATCCTGTCCTTGCTGATAATCTCACATTTATAAAAAGTATAGGTACAATTCTGTCGTAGCAATCCAATATTAAATAAATCTGATTCTGTTCAACTGAATAATTTCATTCTTTTTTTATTGGTGTTTTTATTTTATTTAATATTTTAAATTATTTCATTTTTAAATTAAAATTAAATAATTTAGAAAACTATTAAAAAATCATTAAAAATTTTGAACTGAAAATGATTGAAATGTAAAAATTTTGAAATGTAACTAATGACGAAAGAGCTTGAGATCAGTAAATATCAGAATAGAATCAAAAAAATAAGTCACAGAACTTGCCCCATTTTTTTCGATTTACATTGTAGCGTTATTTATACAGCTTCTAGATACCAAGTGATAACACGGTGACAGGAAGGAGCACCGATAAAATTGTATTAATTTGCATGTATTTTTTTATCTTAGGTATTCCCAGGACTGACCGAGCGCCTAAAGTGAGTTGTGAGCGAGTGTTCGTTCGCAATTGATTACATCATCATCAGCCTTTTCAGTCCAATGCTGGACATAGGCCTCACCTACATAAACCTATGCGTCTGGATGCATAAGGAGGTAGTACCCACATAATCGCCCCGTTGGGCCAGCGGGTTGGCGATCCACAATAGTACAATAGCGAGAGCATGGAATTGCATAAAGTAGTGGTATTTATTGTGTGTTGACAACCTCACTAATATTTGTTTTTGTTTCGGCTCTTGTACTACATTTTTTTCTGCAGTTATCTTTAATGAATATTTGAAATATAAATAAAACAATTGATATTGCAAAAACATTACTATAAAGGTAGAATTAGTATGTTACAGGCATAGGTTAATGACGATTGAAATAGTTATTTGTTTTACTAGGGAGCAAAGTGATTGTTTAACTCTCGTGCAAATATTGAAACCCGAGCAAGCGAAAGATTCCAAAATTTGAAGCGAGTTTTTCTTAAAATGGAATCTTGAGAGATGCGAGGGTTTTAAGGCACGAGAGTTGAACAAGCTTTGCTGCCGAGTGAAACACAACATTTTTCACCACACTAAAGCGAGGAAACATGCGAAATAAAACTCAAACATAACAAATTAGAAAGTATTTATTTGCAAGTCCTCAACTTCCAAAAAATAAACAAATCAGCTTTAATCTACCTATCCAGAAGATTAAAAAAAATTACTTTAACCTCAAGAGATTAAGACACAGTTTTGCGCTCTGAAATTGAAGGACAAACAGCGTGTTTACGAGCAGTGTGGTGAAAAAAAATTGGCCGCCCTCCCCTGACACAGGACCTAGGCTGTATGCCTACATGCCAATAAATGTCGCCCTGGATCCGTGCCTGGGTCTACTTGGGTGTGACCTCGCATATGAACGGTAGCCTAAGATGGCAGGGGTAGTCGTTGAGACGACCATCCCTCTTGATGCTGCCACACCATTCCTCTCCACCAGCGTTGTTGGGCTCGTTCTGACTCCAACCTTCGAAGCCTGCCTCTGACAATGATTCACCTGTAATGTTCGTTCATTTAAAACCAATGTACAGTAAATTTACAAGTAAATATTAGTTTTTAGTACAGATGGTACCTTTTTTAGGCTCTAGTGCGAGAAGTGTGACATTTTACGTCAGGTTCAAAACTTCGGAGGGCTATCTGTACTAAAAAACATCG
>JALPQI010003453.1:0-78267 GCA_025490895.1 Thaumatotibia leucotreta
CATTTCTCAATTTTTTATCCAGAACTTCATGAAATGTCGTTATAGAAGATAGAACTCCTTATTTTTGGAAGAACTTATATGTTGTGTAATAGGAACACCTGCAAATGTATTATTGAGAGCAATAATTTTTAGGATGCTACTTATCAAACTCTACTTTAAACAAGTATGACCCCTTCCGTACTATTTTGTGCAGAACTCTATCAGATTTTGCTGCAGAAGATGGAACTCTTTGATTTTAAGAGCTTTAAGAAACTCACTATCCAGAACACCTGCTATACCAGGTCGCAAGGTTTTTGCCTCTGGGATGCTACGAGTCAAACTTTGCGTTTCTCCCGTTTTTGACCCATTTCATGGTGTTTTCTTTGGAACTATTTCAAATGTCGTTCTAGAAGACAGAATTCTTCATTTTTACGTGCACTTATAAGCGTTTTATTATCAAAATCTGCAAATTAATATATCAGATCTATAGGTTTTGCGATGCTACTTGTCGAATTCGGCTTTAGTTGAGTAAGACATGTTCCATAATATTGTATGCAGAACTCTACCAGATTTAGCTGCAGGAGATGGAACTCCTTAATTTTAAGTGCTTCAATAGAACCGCTATCCAGAACACTTACGTTACCACGGCGCAGGGTTACTGTCTCTGGGATGCTACTGGTGAAAGTTTGGATTTCTCCAGTTTTTTACCCGTCTGAGTATTTTCTTCAGATGTATATCAAATTTCGTTCTAGAAGGTAACTGTCTCCCTTTTTGTATTAACTTTTAAGTTACCTATCTTAAAGGTCTATTACAAAAGTATGATTCAGAGCTGCAGGTTTGGAAATGTTACTTTATTCGGAACATGGCATGTTCCGCAGTACTTTCCATATAACTTTTTCAGTTCTCATTTCAGAAGATAGAACTCTTTATTTATTAGTGCTTCAATTAGCCCTCTATTTAGAACATTTGTGATGTCGGGGCGCAGAGCTACTGTTTCTGGGATGCTACTAATCAAACTTTGGGTTTCTCAGATTTTAAACCTTTTTCTCAGTATATTCTTCAGAACTCTGTCAAATTTAGTTCTAGAAGATAGAACTCCTCGTTTTAATATTCTTTATTAAGCTGACTATTACGACAGCCTACAAAAAATCGTTTTACAGCTTCATTCTCTGGGATGCTACATCTCAAACTCTACTCGACCCATTTGCGAAAGTGTGAAGTTAGCAGCCCAAAGAAATATTTATGTTTTCTCGCAGTTTTAGTAATTGTTTCTGATAAAAAATAATATGTTAGAACTTCATTTATTATATTAACATGGCTTTGTCGTTTAGATTGTACTTAAAACCCGTTTTTAATGCGTTAGTATAGTATCATCACTGCGACTTTTTTATTTGGTCGGGTTATCATGGGCCGCTAACTTTAGGCTGCTAACTTCACACCGGTCTAGTTGCCGATTTCTAAGAATGATCTTTCGACAGTTATAGATTGATCCTTAATAATATGAGGGTAAGACTCACCATTTTTCCGATAGACTTAACGTCATCAATGTCATCACATCATATATTTAAAGCTCAATTCTAAACTGTCAAAAGTTCATTCTTAGAAATCGGCAACTATTAGTGTATACCAAAGCTGTAGACTTGAACAACTCTCATACACGTAGTGCATACTAGGATTAGGTTAGGTTGTATTACACCACCCAATAACCGATCATAGTAAACGAACTAACTTCGTAAAATCAGGTAACCAAAAAATACAGGACTCATTACGCTTTATTTTTAATGAAGTATTAGTCATATGAATTATTGCATATAGCGTTAGAGTGTTTCTTATTAGTCTTTGTTCTTTTAATGGGCACAAAATACAAGGTACGAAAAAAATTATGTGTCGTTTTGAATATGATTTGCTTTCTTTTAGTTTATTTCTAATTTACTGCACATTATTTATTAATTACATTTATTTATCGACTACTACATGACTTATCGATAACAATCATGTCGATGTTCAATTTTGTCAATCTCTCGTTCCTGCTAGAAAAATATCTAGGTATACTGATAACCATAATTATATCATGTCACGCTGACGCTTTAGTACATTGTGTACTTAGGGCGGTAAACAAGAAATTACGAACGAGTGTGAATTCAAGCCCGAGCCGAAGGTGAGGGCTTAATTCTAACACCAGTTCGTAATTCTTGTACCGCCCGTGGCACACACGATGTTTTTCATCACACCTGTGATGCAAAAAAGTAAATAAAACAATGTATTTTCACAAAACTACTCTAAAATGGTCTAAATCAGGGATGACTTAATATCATCATTTTCATAAAAGAAATCTCGGCGCGGCGCGCGGCGTGCGCCGGACCCCGCTAGTGCGGCGTAATGTTGTATGAAAATCCTTAACGGCATACTATGACGTAATGACGCACCTACGGCCCGCATCACCGCAGCGTATTGGCGCACTTACGGAACAGGTGTGATGAAAAATAAAATTCAAATCCCAAATCTGGTTATACCGGTCGTAGGCCCATATTAGACTATCATATATTTATCATAGAAGTATGATCTCATATCTGTCAAAATCTTGGATCATATTTTATTTATGCCATTCTATAATTTTTCATATTACACCTAATATCATATAAACGTCATAGATAATCAAGATGGATACCGATTTAGCCGCGTTTTCCGTAGCAATGAGTGCAATTTTATTAATTGCCCTGAAGGTAAGAAAAAAAAGAAAAGCAGGAGGAAACGACGTATTTGGGTTAGACCATGGATTGCTAGGCGATCAGAGAGAGGAGTTAATAACACATTACTCGAAGAACTTAGACTGGAAGACATAAAGCACTCATATTCCTCGTACAGATTTATTAAAGATTTTGTTGTTTCAATATCAGTATCAAAGATGGCGTCGTCAAAAACCAAGAATTTCGAGTCCACTCGAATTTCGAGTCCACTCGAAACATCTTTGAGGTTAGACCACATATGATGATAATTTTACGCTTGCTGTCAAATAGGATCAAACTTCTATGATCATAGATTATATGAATCATAGGTTGTTATTACACTCTGGTTTATCAAATTAATATGAGTCATTTGTTTATGATCATATTTCTATGATAGTCTAATATGGGCCGTATAGTTGGAAATTTCTAAGAATTAACTTTTGACACTTTAAAAATGAGCCTTTGTATATGTATGACGTTAAGACTATCGGAAAAACGGTTAGCCTTACCCTCATATTAATAAGGTTTAATCTATAACTGTCAAAAGTTTATTCTTAGAAATTTCCAACTATGTTTAGTTGTACCTACTGTAGAAATAGAAATAGAATAGGATAATATATACCACAGATAAAATATAGGGAAGATTCCGTGTATTAAGACATACATGAACAAACTATTGTCATCCTTCACCCCATCTCAAGACGTATTCCATAAGGAAAAAGAGACGTAGTAAAGTAGCTCTACTTGGTCGTGAACTCCATCAACGACTCCATTTTCTTGAACAATGCTACCAACCTGACTAGATAAAATGTCATTACTATTAGTGATGTCCAGTCTTCAATCGTATACTTTTATCGTCAATAATAATATTTTTACCAAATTAGGTAGCGAATACAGTAGGAATAAACCTTATTTCCTACTCAAAATCACGATCTTCTTCGATCGTGATTTCAAAATCTACATTTTAAGATAAAAATAAAATCACAAAGTTAACGAAATATTTTCTTTAATTAAAATGTCATAATGAGGGTTTCCTAAAACGTATGCCACTAGTTGGCGCCACTTAGCCGTAAGGTCCCGCTAAGAAACACAATTATCTAGCCCCAAAGAAAGACTAAGTAAATGTTTTTTTTTTTTAATAAAGTTTAAATTTTTTTATGTATTTTTTTTAACTCATACAAAATATTTAAACCAGAAACTATAAACATAGAATTTAGACAAGTTTCTGGACCTGCTCCCGCCCTGGTGATTTCAAAAAACTCTCATTATAACATGTTTTATGGACTTATCATTCCTTAAAGCATACCTAACAATTTTGGTATGATGGCTTCTTTATAATTAAATTAATCAGTCTACACAAGTATCACATGAGCGTCATTATTAAACTAAACTTAATTTACTTGCTGGTTGACATGACATTGGATGATTACCAAATATGGTGGGTAGTACGTCAGAATGTAATCACTTATGCGCGTACCCTTGCCTGAAACAACAGCTTAAAATTGTGCGGAGCATATATTTGAATACTCTTTAGGGTACCAGTCGTCTGCCTTTTTGATATTTTTGACCCATAATAGCCTTTGTTCAGTGTCCAGTGGAAACCTGTTGGACATTAAAAACATCGATTCATTTTTGAGTTGACTATCAATACATTTATCGATATCACGATCGGTCTCTTAAGTACCACACTATGCGATACAAATGTTTGAATCCCACTATGTATAATTACATTACGAATGTAAATACAAATGGTTTAATCACAAAACTACACATATGTATCCGACAACAAATATTGAATAAGATTTTCAGTTACTTTTACCTTAATAAGGTTCGAAATATTAAAATTCAAGTCAAAAACTCAAAACTAAATTGCCGGTGAAACGTAATGTCTTTATTTTGTTCATTCAGGTAACCCTGGCGGTTTTTACACCCTGGAACCACACAAGTCATCACTTTTATCACATTCCGTGCACTTATCGAACAGAAATATACATGAAAAGCTTTATTTTAATCACTTTTACTATTTGCGGTTTAGGTGCACTAGTATACCCAAACAAAGATCGTTGACAGGCATTGCCGGCGTCACCCACAGATAAAATAGACTCGGTCCATCAATTTTATATGTCTATGATATATACAAACACACAGATAAAATATAGGGAAGATTCCGTGTATTAAGACATACATGAACAAACTATTGTCATCCTTCACCCCATCTCAAGACGTATTCCATAAGGAAAAAGAGACGTAGTAAAGTAGCTCTACTTGGTCGTGAACTCCATCAACGACTCCATTTTCTTGAACAATGCTACCAACCTGACTAGATAAAATGTCATTACTATTAGTGATGTCCAGTCTTCAATCGTATACTTTTATCGTCAATAATAATATTTTTACCAAATTAGGTAGCGAATACAGTAGGAATAAACCTTATTTCCTACTCAAAATCACGATCTTCTTCGATCGTGATTTCAAAATCTACATTTTAGGATAAAAATAAAATCACAAAGTTAACGAAAAATTTTCTTTAATTAAAATGTCATAATGAGGGTTTCCTAAAACGTATGCCACTAGTTGGCGCCACTTAGCCGTAAGGTCCCGCTAAGAAACACAATTATCTAGCCCCAAAGAAAGACTAAGTAAATGTTTTTTTTTTTTAAATAAAGTTTAATTTTATTTATGTATTTTTTTTAACTCATACAAAATATTTAAACCAGAAACTATAAACATAGAATTTAGACAAGTTTCTGGACCTGCTCCCGCCCTGGTGATTTCAGAAAACTCTCATTATAACATGTTTTATGGACTTATCATTCCTTAAAGCATACCTAACAATTTTGGTATGATGGCTTCTTTATAATTAAATTAATCAGTCTACACAAGTATCACATGAGCGTCATTATTAAACTAAACTTAATTTACTTGCTGGTTGACAGGACATTGGATGATTACCAAATATGATGGGTAGTACGTCAGAATGTAATCACTTATGCGCGTACCCTTGCCTGAAACAACAGCTTAAAATTGTGCGGAGCATATTTTTGAATACTCTTTAGGGTACCAGTCGTCTGCCTTTTTGATATTTTTGACCCATAATAGCCTTTGTTCAGTGTCCAATGGAAACCTGTTGGACATTAAAAACATCGATTCATTTTTGAGTTGACTATCAATACATTTATCGATATCACGATCGGTCTCTTAAGTACCGCACTATGCTATACAAATGTTTGAATCCCACTATTTATAATTACATTACGAATGTAAATACAAATGGTTTAATCACAAAACTACACATATGTATCCGACAACAAATATTGAATAAGATTTTCAGTTACTTTTACCTTAATAAGGTTCGAAATATTAAAATTCAAGTCAAAAACTCAAAACTAAATTGCCGGTGAAACGTAATGTCTTTATTTTGTTCATTCAGGTAACCCTGGCGGTTTTTACACCCTGGAACCACACAAGTCATCACTTTTATCACATTCCGTGCACTTATCGAACAGAAATATACATGAAAAGCTTTATTTTAATCACTTTTACTATTTGCGGTTTAGGTGCACTAGTATACCCAAACAAAGATCGTTGACAGGCATTGCCGGCGTCACCCACAGATAAAGTAGACTCAGTCTATCAATTTTATATGTCTATGTACAAACACATCACAAGCGGACAAGAATGACGTTAAAACTTTAAAAAGTATAAATATATTTACTTGCGTCAAAACGTAAAATGTCAAGTTTGTCAATTTGATATGTCTATTGCGAAGATTTTCTAATTATTTTTATTCTTATTCCTTTCTCGACGTGTTATTCCTGTTAACAGTTATATTAAATAATTAGTAATGCCGTGGGGTTGGGAGTGTAGAGCAAAGTTAGTAAAGCAATTGCCAGCCAAGCCGACCAATCGCCGGGGGACGAGGGAGGACAAGAAGCCGGGGCCGCAGCAATATGAAATACCCGAGCTTTATTGTAAGAGAAATACTTTCCTTAACAGCACCATCATACACTTGTAGATTCGATACTTGATACATTTCTGTATTTTTATGTTCTTGATATCTTCTTGGCCATCAACAGACTGTGACTACATCTACAAAAAATATCTAATTAACTAGAAATCATTTAGCATTAAAACTTCCGTATAGTTACTTGTTATACCTCTTAGGCACTTAGCACGGCGGTGATAGCTGACAGCTGGGCGAGTATCGCCGTGTCTCTTTTATTTACACAGGAGTGCGTATCTTTTGTTCGTGTTTATAGCCGATAGTTCATAGCTTAGTAGCTCTCGGTGAGTCCAGTGCCTTAAGCGTCCCAATGTCGTGTATCTACATCAATACATAAGTAAAAATAAAAAGAAATATGCATAAGTATAAGTAATATATTTATATGATTTACCCCAGGTGGCAAAGGACACGGTCGCATCAGGCGTGCCCCGGCGTATACGTTCGGGCTGGCAATGCCGGCCTATGTAATCAAGCCCGCTGCCAAACCCAACGCGCCAATTTTCAACGTACGAGGGATCACAAAAAAAGGTAAGTCATCTTTTTTGTAATATCGCTTCAGATGCATGAGCATACGCTTGATTTCGACCAGTTACCGTAGCCTTTGGCCGCATGCAGCTCCATTAGTCCCACACGCTCGTTACCAACTCTGCAAAAAGAGAATAGTGTGATCCACATCGTCTTCAACGTCGCATCCTATTCTTACTTTATATACTTTATTAATCTGGTTTCAACTAATTGGAATGAAATTGAAACACAAGAATTAAGCAATGATATTGTTAGTAGCATAAACCTGTCTGTCAGATGCCTACTTGTGCTTAGAATTGTAAAAAATCATATCTACCGAAGAAATTAGGGTCCATTTTTAAAGTCCTCCTCACCGTCACGTTCTAACTACTCTTAACTAGTGCGTGTAAAGGTAACACGTAGAACGATATACAGTAAATGTGGGGTCAACATACGCCTACTAGTCTTCTTCATTATCAAAAGTTAGAAAAAAGTTTACCCAAATCTCGAACGCGACGACGCGTAATCATGGTGAAAAGAAAATTTCCATTTCAATAAAAAAAGAAGGGATAAAAGAAGTAAATGCCTTGTAAAAACTGACATCGTTACTTAATTATAATATCCATTTACGATTTTTTACAAAGTTGCCTATTAGGGACAAGTTTTCAGCGAAATCTAAATTTATCCTATTTACTTGCTTATTTCTAAGGCAACATTTATCCTTTTTCTTACTTGAAAGACCAATATTTAGGTTTATATTTTTTATTTTAAAAATAAGTGATAGTTTAGCGTTTTACATTAATTATCTATTGGTAGGTTAAGGTAGGGTCGATTTGATTGTCTGTCAGCTTCGCCGTTCTACCTAGTACGTAATATACGATTCCCTCTGAATGGACAGCAGGGCCATCAAAGTATTTTTGTGATTCTAATCTTGGCCTCTCTCCCAGGTATATCAAGAATCCCCGGTGGAGTAGTAGGCCCCCATCTCGAGACAATCTGCTACCACATGCGCAAGCCGGGCCCGGGAGCGCATTCGCCCGGGAACGTGCGCTTCAAGCGCGCGCCGGCGTACTCGTGCCAGCCGCCTGCGAAGCCCGTGTACCAGCCGTGGGACATGTGGACGTGCCCGCCTAATATGTACTGCCCTTATATACCGTTCAAGTAAGTTATGTGCTTTGTGTGATTTTCACTAGGGAATGTGCATTTATACAGGGTGTTTGGTTAACGGTGGCGGTGTATCTTAACGACCTAGTTTTCATGCAAAATTAAATTAATTGAAAAATTAAGGTGAATTTTTTACTAATTTTAATAAAAAAAAATTTTTTTAGCCTTGTTGTTCAAATAGTTGAGTCAAATAATTAGCTTAATTAGTTTGCTTATCTAATGAGCTCTCTAACGAGATTTTTTTTGCAGGGATAGGACTGATAACAAACGTATAATTCCAGAAATATCACGTGCGCCCGTATTCGTCTGTTTGAAATTTTAAAATGGCCGCCATTTAATTATCGTTGGCACAAAAAAAAAATTGTATGGTAATTTATCGATGAAATTGATTGTAGTTTAAGCCCTTAAAAGCTCCGACATCGCTAACCAAACACCCTGTATAATGATGGCCCTTGCATTCTTGCCAGCCGCTTGTGGAAATCCAATACCAACCGTGATAATAATATATATGATGGACGGTAGGTGGGTCTAACAGTGGAATGTAAGTTTAGGTACGAGTATATAATAATGAATGAAAAAGGAAAATCCTAACACGTACTTATCTTCAAATTTTTTAATTTTTTAATTTTATACGCTAGATTACAAGCGATCAAATTATTGTTGCATAAACTTCACATAAATTATATTTGTCAGCGTGTAAAAGTTTTAGTATCATTTATAAGTTTCGTGCATACTACCTACCCTGGTTTAGTTCCATTTAATGTCCATACAGGAAATCACCAGCGTATTCCCTTGGCAATAAAGCGAGAGATCCGCCGCCTCAGGGCATTCCTGGGCCAGGGGATCACGATCCAAAATTCAATTACGCGCAAAAAACCCTACCAGCGTATTCCTTTGGCCATCCGTTTCGACCTGTGGTTCCACCAGACCACCCTCCACCGAACAACTATTGCGAGAAAAAGGTAATTTCCTTTTCTTATATTTTTTGATAAGATAAGCCAGCCGTTAAAACGGCTAATGAGTATGCACCCTGAGCATTTAATTTTTTATTTCTGCTACGTATTTTGTTTGACGGCGTAATATAGGTACGTTGCATTATGTATAAGGTCCTAATTTATTAGTTGCAGATATTTTAACACAATATGATACTTTACATTAAAATAATTAACTTTAACCTCCTGAGGCCTGGTGACGTCACTTACTTCAACCGAATTTTAACTTTGACACTATATCTATAAAGTCAAAATGTTATGTAATATATATATGACAGAGGGCCTCACGAGGTTAAATATAAATTCAGAAATCTTTTCATGTAATTTTTTTGATTTAATTTTCCTAACAAAAAAATTTATTATAATTTCGTCTAAAAAAAATCATCATGTGCATTATCACATGTCACAATAGGTAACACTGTCTGTCATGTCATCAAACGACACAATCCAACGGAAAATAACATGACATTGACAATCAAGTACTTAATTTATCGACGTGAAGTGGCCAGTGTGCTTAGCACATGATTGGCGCGACAGAGTATCTCGCCGCGAGATAGTCTATCCGTCCCTCTTTTGTTAATATAGCTAGTGAATGACGGGACATCTATCTCGCGGCGGCATACTGTCGCACCAATCATGTGCTAAGCCTGCTGTTCCAGTTAAGTGGTACATAAAAGAGGTACTAGAATCTGTTCAATGAGTTTTAATTTTTTTGATTTAATTTTCCTAACAAAAAAAATAATTATAATTTCGTCTAAAAAAATCATCATGTGCATTATCACAATAACACTGTCTGTCATGTCATCAAACGACACAATCCAACGGAAAATAACATGACATTGACAATCAAGTACTTAATTTATCGACGTGAAGTGGCCAGTTCCAGTTAAGTGGTATGTAAAAGAGGTACTAGAATCTGTTCAATGAGTTTTCATTTAATAATTACATAAACAGGGTGTTTTTACGTAGCAAATTTGTTTTTCCGTTTTCTCCAAAAAAACATCGTAAAAGCTATAATGTTTCACGGTTTAATATACTCCAAAGACCGAGTACTATCAGCTGTAAAAATATCTGCATCTAATAAATTAGGACCTTATATACGAGAATGATGGTGAAAAAATGCTACCTGATTTCAATTTTGCATTGCGCCTGTTGTAATCAAAATAGTGGTGATCCAGTTAAGATAACATTCAGTGTCGTACCTATTCTGTATAGAGTGATTAAATAAAATTATATTAAATTTTATTTTTGGTGCCATAAAAAATCACAACTGTATTTCTATGGTACCAAACCACCTTAAGTGGATCACTATTTATTTTGGTTAGATACACTTTGTATTGCCAATCAAACAGTTATGTTGTGATTTTGACAGCTATGTTTTCAATTTGGTACATTCTCTTCCATGATCATCAAAAAAACGATTGATTTGATCGTATAAAGGATCGGGAATATTACCAATATTACTTACTCCATTAATATTACCTTTATTAGAGCATTTAATCCATCACGAATAATAAAATATGTACCTATTTGTGCTGAGATGAGACGAGTCCACATAGATATAATATACGTGATCAATCGCTCAATGTGTTGACATGTTCGCTTGATAAAATTCCGTGTTATGGTTTAGTCGTTATCATCATAATAATGTATCCAGGGTCCATAGTGTAATAGTTGACCTGTTGAGTCATTTTCCCCCTCAAGCATAAATTACTAACATAATAAACGGTAAATGTGTGTATTCCTACCAAATAAGGTAACAATTTTTTAACCAGAGATCTGATTCCTTCTTTAGATTGCATTCAATTGTGGGAATTTGTAGTCAAGATTCTGATTGTAACTAAATATAACAATTCAAATCAGTTGAAATCACTCAATTTCAGTAAGGATATCCTACAATAAATATTTATTGAAAAAACAAAACAAAAAGAAGTTGACTTCATAATGTTAAAATTAATATCCTGACGTCGATACTTTAATGCTAACATTAGGTTATGATGCACTGTTCTTTAATGTTAACAGACACCGGTCTCTTAATATAGATCATTACATTAACGCTTCTGAATACATAATAGGGAAATTATGATATGCCTGTAGAAAAAAATGCATAACGCCGTTGACAGGTCTAAATGTAAGAAACCCACAAATGCGGTACTTGTATTGAAATGGTTTAATGGTTGAATTTATTTATTTACCCCCTTATTCATAAACTTAACGAGCCGCTAATAATTGTTTGCCCCTTTTTTATTTGATTTTGGCTGTGACATGTATTTATTTATAAAAATTAATATTTCATGTTATACAATACAATACAATAACTCTTTATTGCACCTCAAAGACAATTACAAAACAAATAATAAAAGTACATGTTTGAAAGGTAAACAAAAGGCGGTCTTATCGCTAAAGAGCGATCTCTTCCAGACAACCTTTTGGTAGAGGAGATAAGAAAGATTTAAGAAGATGTTATTTGTGATGTTAGACTAACACTAGGTTAAAATCTTAAAATTGTTCGATTGTTTTGTGTTTGTAATTACTAATTAATGCAATATGGACATTGGTCTGAAATAAATTTATTCATTCATTTGCTCTTATGGGCACATTGTTAAGACCGAAAGGGACAAACAATTATTATTACTATTGCCGGTCACATTGGAATTTATGTGACCGGCAATAGTAATCATTTAAATCAAATTACTTTTTGCCTAACTTTCTGACCTAAAACCTAACCAAAATTCTAAGGAACGATAAATGATTTTTGCCTAATCGAACAATTATTATCAAACATTAACATAAATATTTTTAATTTGTGCATAGTTCATGATACCGAAGAGGACGGCTCCGGCACCCTCGTTTGGCATCCGCCATACTCCGTTTTTGGGAGAGTTCCCAACACATCTCAAGCCCGACAAGTTGGATCTCGTTATCAACACCGAAGCGTAGGTAATTGATGCATCCTTATTCATTCAGTCGTTGTCAATGCGCGAAGCGACGCGGACGCATTGATGAGTAATTAATTTATTAATTGCGAATTAGCGCGGCCCGGCCGCTGCTAACGATTTTTCACAATGAGCGCGCAACGTGAGCCCATTGTGAACGACTTTCTGGCCTATCTGCAAGAAAAACAAAAGTTGACGCGAGATGGAGCTATGGACCTGGAGACAGCTGTGCAGTTAAGTTCCTGGGCATCGACTTTCACAGTCGATGACTTCTGTGCAGCGAAGCAGGTGCTGTGCCAATACTTAGGAATTGCCGGCACATATGTTCCCCACCGGAGAGGGGATGAAACCGGTGAAAAGACCCTTGGGGATATAAAAAAGATCCTAAGGGATTACGAGGACCGACTTCCGGAGTTTGTGAAGATGGGAGCTAGCCTGCCGTCTGTCTCTCCGGAGGACGTAGACGTTCGCAGCTTGTTGAAGGATATCGTGGCCCTGAAGACAAGTCTTGCGGAAGTAATTTTGAAATTTGACGCGGCCCAATTAACTATTGCCGAGCTACGCAACGAAGTCATCAGTTTGCGGAATAGCGCTCCTAATACTCGGTCAGCGGCGTCAAGTTTCAAGACCGAAGTCCGACCCGGCTCGTGCGTCGGGTCACGTATACGTGTTGCTGACACCGCCACTAGTGTCGCACGCGCCGCCCCGCCGTCCGCGCCGCCCCCGCGCGCCCGGCCGCCCCCTGTTTCGAAGCTACGTCAGCGTGCCTACGCCGATGTCGTCACCGGGCAGCAAGTCGCAGCTGACCGAGTCAACTCGCCCTCTAAGGCGGGTGAATTACGGGCTCCCAGTAGGGAGATGTCCTCCCGCACCAGTGTAGATAAGGAGGGATTTACACTGGTTCAAAGGAAGAGCAAGGTGCGCAGGGCGCCTCGCAAGACTCTGGGTGGCATCGCCGAACCAGCTAATTCTGGTCTTCGGGTCGCAACTCCGTGTAAGGCGCTCTACGTATCACGCCTGCATTACTCCGCCGTGGCTGATGACGTGGCGGAGTACGTCCACCGGAAGACTGGCCTCTCGCTGAGGGTGCAGCAGCTGCGATCGCGCCACTACGTGCACTTCAGCTCGTTTGTGGTGCGCGTGCCGCGGCCGCTCCAAGACACTATCGCGAGTCCGGACTTCTGGCCGAAGGGCGTCGTGTTTCGGCGGTTTCGGGGCAACCTGCCGAACCCTACGACACCGGCTCAGACGACGCAACGGAGCCACGCAGTTGTGTCGCCTAAATCTAATTAATGTGTTTTTCTATTTCTATATTCTATTTTGTATTTGTATTGTATAATTTTAGTTTCATGACGCATTGGTGTTCTACTGTAATGTCATGTAAACTTTTGTTTTAATAAATAAATAAATAAATAAATAAATTGTATGGCATTGGTAGTTCGTAATAACAGTCGAATCACCGATGCGTTTTTCCTGTGACCATTGCTTCAGTTTGTAGTACTTTGTATGGTAAACACCCTAATAATCGACAGATTAAGACCCAATTTTCGACACTCTGCTGTCAACTTTGTTGCCATGACATTATCCTTTCAAATATCCAAGTCGATTATTGGAGCTGTGTCGGATATTGGCGCTACGACAGTTACATTAATTTGCAAGACAATGTACCTTACAACAAAACACTACGTGAACAATTTCAGATATCTTGGCCCACTATCAGTCCGCATCTGTAAAATAAAATCTAGGGAATATTTTAAATGAGCATATTATTATTATTATAGGATCGGTACGCGGGAAAACAATCGTTCCATCTTCCAACAATCCGATGCAGATGAGCCTGTGGAGCATTTGGAGCTAAGACGTAGCGCCTTAGTGGCGGCGTAGGAAGATACACGTGTAATTTGACTTATGTTATGAGTCTTATGACAATCTTGATGTAAACTAATAGGCGGGAGCGGTAGTTTACACTAATTATCACGTAAGTTCTTATTTATAGTCACAAGTGGCAAACCATCTTTACTGTGTTAAAATAACGGCACGTCATTCTATATCATGCTTACTTAGCTCCGTAGGTGCCTTTTCTTTCTTTCTTCTTTCTATATTAACTTTTTTGTCACATTAGTTTAGATAATGTTTTAATTTGTATAATAGTATTAATTTTGATTCTATAAAATATTATAGATAAATATATATTTTGAAAATTGTATAATTCTTATCTCATATTATATCAACTTCTTTTATTTATGCTTTCTGATTATTCTAAATAATAATAAATGGATTGTAATACATAATTGTTTTTAAAGAAATAAATACCATGTTAGGTATACACGATTTCTTTAGTTATTCTTGGCGTTCAGAGGATTATCAATACATGCGATAGTAAAATTAAGCTTATCAAGACCACACAATTAATATCCGTGTATACTAATGACATTGGAAATTAGAACGCTTTAAATTCAATATAAACTAGGTGGTCGAGAGATAGCTCAGTGTCAAGTAATTTTAACGTCCAGGGTGCTCGGCGACACGCAGCGTCGGCGCGATCAAAGTTAATTTCAAAAAGTTTTATTCAAAGTCAGCCACTGGTCTGATTTGTATGCAACGAGGTCGCGGCCACCGTGACACAGCCACTCGCCTACCGCGAGTTCCGAGACACTTGGAAACTTTCATATTTTTTACAGGCAATTCATGTTGTTGTCGTCGCTTCGTCCATTTTGTTGGTAAGAAATGTAGAACTTTGTAAGGAGTTGGTATGAATGTTCTTTTTGCTGCTTTCTTGATTCTTGCATTCCCTTAGAGACTATTTAAAGACTAAGCTAGCAAAACAGCATCTGATGTGACATTTGGTCGATAAATAATGTGAAGTGAACGGACAGGTCTAATTACTCAAATAACAAATCAGTTTTGTCAGTGAAATAGGTTTTCAAAATTCTACTAGCTAAAAAAACTAGCTTAGCGCTCTAGCAACTGACTTAATGAATCCTTAGTGTAAAATTTGTATGGTTGGCGTCCAGCCGAGCGTGCAGCCTTATGTCACAGTATAAAGACAAGTCCAGTAGTCACTCTCCGGCAGTGGCGACGCGAATGATACCTACTGCACAGGGTTGAACAAAATTAATTATTCGACTTGGTACAAAGGTACTATAGGTATAACTGTCAATATGAGTACTACAATACCACATCATGACATTGCATCAGTATTGAATACTGATGATTATGAAAAATAATATTAAATATTATGTACCTTAGGTATCGATTAACGTATGCGGAATGAAATCTGCACAAAGTTTAATATTATATTAAATAAATGATATCATTATTATTTTCTTGAACATGTACGTTTTTTAATATCGATTTTAACAAGTATTCATGCAAGATAAAAACTACTTGAATCCAAAGTGTATAACTTTAGTTTTATGATACTTTATCCATTGATGTCGAAAAAACAAAGGTTAGCATTTTTCTTGCCTCTAATTTTATCTTCTGTAGAAAAACTTTTTAAATAAAAATCCTTTGCTCATTATATTTCATATTCTTGTTAATTGGTCTATTGATACTTACTTATTATGCTAAAAATATTTAATTGAAATTAGCTATAAGTCGTTCACCGTGACATCCGTTACTGAAAAAGCAGTGTTTTTTACACTTTTTGATCAAATGGCAAAGTCATATTTTCAAAGTTGTTTATTTTTATTTTCCGTGTTGATAGGCTTGCTCTTTGTTTATGTTTCGTAATGCCCATGGTTTGAGGATGCTTTTCATCAATTTTGTTGTCATATTTAGAAGTATTTCTGAGCTCCCTGTTCGATTTTGTGATTCGGGTTAACGTAATTTCCTTTATTCGAGCTCTTTCTGAAAAGTGGCTGTAGCCAAATTGTTACATTACACTAGGGTTTCTAATATCATTTATTGGAAACGAAAAGAATGCAAGATTTTTATAAAACAGTGTTTCAAATCTTGCTTTCTTCTAAAAAATCAGAATCATCGTCGATTTTGGCCTTAGCAAATGTGTCTTGTGGAAAATACATGCAGTTGTGCGACATTGTTCTACTCAATTGGCCATAATTTCTAAAGAAAGATGCCAAACCCGACAAAACTATCCAATTTAATTAACAATTGTATACAAATTAATTTAGCATTGAGACACAAGTTAAATTTAATTTTTTTATTTTGTTTTTACTTGTTCAAAATTTGTGCAAATTTCACTCCGCATACGTTAGTCTCATGCACAGAATCATTAAAACATTACAATACCGTAATGTGTTCGGCACTGATGTCATTTTTTTAATTTTCTATCTCGAACGCAATACGACACAAAGCGCGCTGCGCGGCCGGCCGACCCCAACTGACTTATCCCAAATTATCCCAATTTGCATGTACTCGCTGCGTGCGTGTAGTGCGCCTGTGTGCGTGGCCGCGCGGCGTTCATTTGTTAGAAGAGTAATTACTGGTGTATACTGTGCTTATGTCCTGGCCACGACATCGGTCTAAGGCGACCGGCTTAGCGGAAAACGTGTGGTGCTCTCTCTCGTACCCATATCGGCATCCCGCTCCAACTCATGGATTCGCTCACCGCTGGTCGCCTTAGACCAATGTCGTGGCCGGGCCGTTACAGCGTGTAGCGGTGGAATAGCATTAGAGGGGTGTGCAGCACTGCGTCGAGCGTCCATCGTCGAGTCGATCGTCTAATACTTAGGATTTTTACCCATGTGTCATGATGGATAATACCTTCATAGTACCTACTCCCCATACTACATACCCATATAATACTTACTAATAATAACAGATCCTCCAACATTATGACTGTAGACTTGAAGTGACTGACGTTACAGGAGCAGAAATGATACTCAAGGTGGTTCGTGGTAGAATGACCTTTATTTAATAGAAAGGGTTTCCTTACATAGTAATTTAGTTCCATACGATGAAGGTTACATGATGAAATACAAAGCGTATAATACTAACATCAAGGGTTATTCATTATGGTTTAATGGGTCGTTAATACTATATCTTAGTGTGTGTGCTACACTCTGCCGCATCCATTTATACAGTGTGTAAAAGACATCGTTACTGAAACCTTTACACCCTGTATATCTACTGTACAGACTCATAAAAGTTACTAGGAACCCTAATAGAATCTTCTTGCTTTACATTTTCATCAAAATTTGTTAGACAAAGAGACTATCACTGAGTACTACGAAAATATAATATTCTGTTTTAGTTAAAATGAGATTATATTAAAACTTCAATTGAGTTACAAAAGACTATTTAATATACGGATTGGTATTTTGTAGAACGTATTGGAAAATTAGGTTTTATTTGCACCGAATGATATGCTCTGTTTATATTCATTTAAACCTGTAGATATATTATGTAAGATGAAATCGACAGCAAAATATATTTTTACTAACTAGCGCGAAAAAACGTACTTTCCACATTCATCGCGCGCGGTAATTTCTCTTTTTGCCGCACTTGTTATGAAAAAATCGTGCACTAGTTAGGAAATGTACTATTTTTGTCCAAATATTGAATACTACCTAATCTGCAAATTGAACCAGAACAGTGACTAGCCAGCAGAAATCACAATCAGGGATATGTTAAATTAAACACATCGTCGTGACTAAGGCAGGATATGGCCTCGTACCGACACAACCGACTGTTGGTTTTCGATGATTAGGTTTACGTTGCTCAAGTGATGGCTCCCGTTTCGTATTTGAGAAGAGAACTCAAACATAGCTTGAAAACCACGTTAGATTGCATTCATTTTCTCAGTACGAGCATGGAAAGTTCGATTCACGTTTCACGTGCTATGTAAAGCGTGCATTATAAAAATTGTTAATTAAAATCGCATCTATTTTAGAGAGTTATGTTACGTTTAGAACACTAAGGATGGTTGCACCAATGTTAGACAATTTTAGCTTAGCGATGGACACTTCAATTTTAGTCCTAAAAAAATGTGGACTGTTAAATAGTAAATAAATAAATATCTTGGGATGTCTTACACAAATCGACCTAGTCCCACGGTAAGCTCAATTAAGGCTTGTGATGTGGCCGATGTGGGTACTAAGCGACGATGTATATAATAGATAGATCCATATAGATACTTAAATACATAGACAGTCACGACCAAGGAACAAATATTTGTGATAAATAAATACTCAAATAATGCCCCCGCCAGGATTCGAACCCGGAACCTCCGGCTTTGTAGGCAGGGTCACTATCAACTAGGCTACGAAAGCTGACTGTTACAATGCAAATGCCTAACTCTTAGCTTCTTTAAAATAGGAATGAATGTACATAATTGGGTATTTATCCATTACTGGTGCCATCACTCTAGATGCATGAACATATTTTCACGCTTACTCCAATACATCAGTACGAGCATGACAAAAAAAATTACGTATCGAGTAAAATCGTAAACGTTACAAGTAAATTCACCAAGGCTGGCACGAATGGAATGAATGAAATGAACATTTAGTACCGTTTGTTAGCCAAAGTTTCGTAACCAGCTTCGAAATGGGATTAAAATCCCAATAGGATTTTTAACCAGGTTTGTACCAAATCCGGCTACGAGATGGGACAGTTATTCCCATTTCATAGCTGACTACCAGGCGGAAAACCATATTTCCCATTTGGCAGCCAGCTACCAAATCTGGCTACCAAACGTTACTAAAGGAAAATGAATGACGTCTATCATTGTGTGTATGTGGCCCTGCTATACCAACCTGTCATCATCATCATCTTCATCATCAGCCTATGATAGTCCACTGCTGGACGTAGGCCTCTCCTATTAACTATGCGTATAAACGCATTAAGAGGTAAATGCCCATAATCGCCACGCTGGGCAAGCGGATTGGCGATCGCAGTAATGTGTCCACTATGATGACGCTGCTGCCCATCAACAATCTTTTATTAAATAATGGTAAGTGACACTTCAATCCCTTAGTCGGCTCTTACGACACCCGCAGGAGGAGTTGGGGTGGTGACAAATGTATTCTTACTGCCGTCACCACACGGCTAACCAACCAACCTGTATGTACTGTTATTTTGATATGTATACATAGTTTCATTCGTGCCAACTTTCGTGAATTGCCTGTAATTTATATGTATTACTCATAGTACGGCTACAGGGTAGCTCAGTAAAAGGACTGCATAAAAGGATCTCTATAGCAACTTTATCTTAATATTATTGAGAACACGGGACATTCGCACCCATAGTGTCGCGGCCTTTAAACCTTGGACCCAAGTATATCATGTTCCAATTAAGTAACGGTAACCAAAGAAAGATAGCAACTATGAGCACGGGATGCAAAGGGCAAGATTGGAAAATATTAAGATAAAGGTACCTCAACGTATTGCGAAAACACAAATCAAATTATTTATTAACTAAATATTGCGAAAGCTGAGTACGTGGGTTCGTTCCCCACCTCGGACATTAGGTGATCTTGGTCGTTTTTCTTTGGTTTATGACATCTAATATTTATAATTTATATAGGTACCTATTAAACTTTCAGCTAGAGACGATACGAGTATGAGAGTACTTACATCATTATTATGAACATCATGTAACGATACATGTTTCACTCATTCAATTCATTAGTGCACTCCGTCTGTCATATCCAGCCAATAAAAAATCGTTTTCCTCATACTTAAAACTCACTTGTCGTTATTCATCAAATCCCTCAACGTAATCAAGGAAACTCGTCGTCTCAAAGAGTATATAAGTATCAGGGGAATTCACTTCAAGTATGTGTAAGTGCCCTGTGTTTCGGCGGCGAAACCTACCCGTCATAATTGCCCGTCAAACGTAAGCGTCTCCTCCGTGGGTGCGCGTAAATGGCGTTAAATTAAACCCGTGCCGGCGAAGTGTATAATCACCTCCCACCACCAAAGCTATCCCTAGACACCGGAGCTATCGGACTTATAATGGATAATATTAGCTAACTAGCAATTCGAGGGACCAGAAGGAATGTAATTTACCGAACTTACTCCATTGTATATTCGCTACTATGACTGTACCTCAAATAGATATAATAGAATATCAATATATTTAAGACATGCTAAAAGCCTAAAAGTACCTGAATTTTTCTCATATAAAGAAGTGTCTGAGATCCTCATATGTCCATGGTTGATATTAGAGCAGATAACTTACTCTGGTACGTTTCTGTAGGGAGTATTCCATTTTGCCATATTCGTACTACGAGTATGACTATTCGACAGCTCTGGCCTTGAGGATGTAGCGTAACCACAGATTAATTTGATATACCTACGCATGACCGGAGGGCTAGATCCTATCTAACACAGCGAATCGCCATTGCTAAACAATATCCCAAGCCTTTAGAGCACCATGCCCTACTATTTTTTTTTTTAGTTTAACCCTTAAATCTTTAACAGGTTGGTAATAGTACATTACTACCGAGGCCGGGAAGTGACTGGTTGCCGGCCGAATATATGTAGACGGCCGAGCGAACCCGTCACTTCATGGCCGAGGTATGTATAATGCTTTTCTCAAACATGCAATGAAATGAAACAAAAAATGTATCTTTTTTCTAAGAAATTATAAGTCAACTACATAACTAAGTCTTTGAAACACAACAAAAGTCAAATACGACACCGACACCTCATTTATTTTTAAAGATTGACCTGTTTGAATGTTGCAAATTTTTAATTTAAAAAAGCGGTATTAGACGACGCGGTCGGTTGGGTCCAATTAATCGCATGCAGTGATCGGGGCCGACGGATCGCGCCGTATAATACTGCTTTTTAAATATTATTTTGAGTAGTTATTGTACATTTAATTTAAATGATATAATTTAAATACCTAATTATAACTGCAAAAATTTGCCAATCATTTTTTTTTATACTAATATTACTTACAGATAATTATTGGCTAAAAGCCAAGATGCCAGGTCACAACCCTATGTCAAATGAAAATTAAAAAAGAGGTACTTGCCGGCCTAGGCCGGCAACGAGCTACTTCCCGGCCACTTTTTAGGCACGTAACTACAACATTTCATTGCATGTTTGAGAAAATAAGTTTGTGGCACAGTTAATTAATATTCGGTTAAATATAAGTAGATGATTTGATTTTGCAGGCTACATTCTACACTACGTTACAATACTTACAATGCATTGCGGTTTAAGAGGTTAAAGGGTTAGACACCTAAAGTAACTCTCCTCAGGTACTTTATTTTTTTGCCATTCCCATGAAAAATACATATTTAACAAACGAGCGCTAAAACATTTCAAACCGAAACTTATGTCAACAGTGACAATAGTACGGTCAAATCGCACATTAAACTCGCAAAACATGTAGTAAAGCTGCATTTTTGGTATGTTATTTAGACACCATAGGGCAGTATAAAACCACATTTTGCAAGCAAAAAAAAGTTGTGCTAGCTGCGTTATACGTGAAAAACTGTGAAATTTACTGTCTATTTTTAGTCTCTGATTTTTATAAAAAAAGCCTTACGTTTTTTGACAATATCTATCAGGTAATGTTTAAAGATGAATGAATTTGTAACAAGATGAGATAACATGCATTACCGTAGGTATTATAGTTTCAGAGATTCGAGACTTCAAATAGTACCTTGTTTTGTAAACTAGATAAAATGTTGAGTTTTGCTAACGTTTTTGGTTTAATATCGCCTTACCTAATTATGCTACGAAAAACACGAAATAATTATCTTATAGTGCAATTAATATTCTTTCATTTAAGGGTAAAATCAGGTCAGTAAACTTTGTAATTGAAACTAAAAACGCGAAATTCAAAAAGCAGGAGGTCCGCTATCTAAGTTTTTCATACAAATGGCAAGTCGTGTTGCAAAGCTGCATTTTTTGTATATTATATAGGCTTTATAGGGATGTACGAAAATGCATATTACAAGAAAAAAAAAAGGATTTAGGTATAGGACGTAAAAAACTGAAAAAAAATCGGACTTTTTTAGTTTTTGACGTTTAACTAAAAAACTATAACTTTTTGATACTAATTGCTATAAAACTATGAAAGAATATTAAATTTGAAAGGATTTGAGTAGTGATGGGTCGTTCCCGGTAATTTACCCAACACAGTATGGGGAATATTCCCAAATGGAAACTTTCCCTATAGTAAGATTGGGCAATTACCGGGAACGACCCATCAATAGATTTGAGCTACCTTGCATCACCCTAAATTATATAGATTTAGAGATACGACATTTCAAAATTTCCTTTGACAAAGTTCGTGACATATCTGTTTCTATCGCATCCGTCGAAATAATCAGTTTAAATTCGAAATAAGATCAAATACTTCAGTTTTCCTTTAAATAAGTGTTTAGTACCTTATAACCAGTGTGTAATAATAATATTTACATAAAATAAGTGTCATAACAAGTGATTTTAAGAAAAAGTCGTTTGCATTGCACTTCGACCCGCAAGTTCGCCATTGTCAATGCAGCGGAGGCTACATACAAATCTCTCCGTTGCGCGCGAAGCATAAGACTCAATTCAGTGCGTGCTTCCCGTGCCCCGCCAGCGCTAAGAGATAACGGTTAAGTGCGCTAAGACTAAGGTACTCCAGACGCGACATTTAATCTGCGAACATTTGCTTGCCTCTGTGAGGATTTAAATTTTTTGACTTTCTGTGTTCTACGATAATGGCCTCAATTATGGAAACTACTAGGTGTGCTGGATGTTTTGAGCTTATTGGCAACCGGCTGTATCTGCGATGTGCATTTTGCAACGATTTTTATGATTTAGAATGCACTAATATATCGGATGAAAGTATTTTTAATGCCATGACATCCGAGCAAAAGTGTACTTGGAAATGTCAGTTTTGTGTCAGCAAGCAGAAGAAAAAAGGTGATAATACAAATACCCCTGTTAGATTCGTTGCTCCGATTAGCATTGGTACTGATTCCGTTATATCCTGCGATGAATCTATTAACAGTACATTCTTGAATCAATCTATTGCGGACAGCGTCGACAGAGTGACACGACGTCCGCCTAGAATCACCACCGAAATGGATGACACCATTTGTTTGGATAATATACGCCAAGTGATTAGGTCTGAGTTGAACCAAGTCATAACCAACCGACTGGGAGCTATGATCAGCAAAGCAATAAGTGCGCAAATTGAACCTATATTAGCAAGTGTCTCAAAGTTGACTGCCCGAGTTGTCGAGCTGGAAACTAAACTGTCTAGTATGGTGGATCCGTCGACCTCGAAGACCGCGACCCCGTCAATGTCTACTGAGGTCAAACTACAATCGTTGGGATCAGCAGCGTCTTCACCAGTGCTAGCGTCGACACAAGCTTTGGCGTCAGCGTTATCGTCAATGCCAGCCTCAGACGCAGAGTCTGTCTTAAAGCCATCCGCGGCAGTGGCGTTGCTCCCCGTTGAATCAAAAGACCCAGTAGCCAGTCAGCTAAATTTAAATTCATCTGTCTCACAGACTGTATCACGGGTGGAAAACCAGAGCATCCAAGGTGCTGGCCAACGACGCCGACGGACGGTATCAGGCGTAACGCGCGGGACGGCAGCACCAGGCTCCACACAGTTGGAAGCCTCTGAGCGTCGTCAGTTCCTTCATGTATATTACCTTAAGACTGGAACCAGCGTGGATCAAATCATTTCCCACTTGAGGACGATACTGGGTGAAGATGTGTGCACTGCCGAGGCTCTCAAAGCTCGTGGTGTATATGCATCATTCAAAATCGGCGCACCTGCCAACTTCGCTGAGCAGATAATGGATCCGGGCAATTGGGCTAAAGGCATCTGTATTAGGCCCTGGCGACAATCATTTCGTTCCCAAGCGAAAAAGCCATCGTAAGCCGCGACCACTAAAAATCTACTACCAGAACGTCAGAGGGCTGCGTTCTAAAACGGCAATGTTTCGGAAAAATGTGGAAATATATCGCCCGGATGTAGTGGCTCTTACGGAAACGTTTTTGAATAGTTCTGTTAGTAGTGGTGAGCTATTCCCTCCAGGATACACGGTTATGCGGAAGGACCGGATCGGTGACGTAGGATGGGGAGGTGTATTGATAGCTGTAAGGGATGTTTACAAAGTAAGAATTATTGATGATATTGATGGATTGACAGATGATAAAGAAGTATTATTTATTAACATTTCTAAGAGCCGCGTAAAATTTAATGCAGGTGTTGTTTACTTGCCGCCGAACTACAATTCTGAGCAATTCATCAATGTCATGGAATGTATTGAAAATGCTATGTGTAAATTCAGTTCCTCTGACAATATTGTAATAGGTGATTTTAATCTGAATTCATTTAATGATAATGTTAAAAATCAATTTGATAATTTTCTTAGTTTTTGTAAGCTACGCCAATGTAACAATGTAACTAACGAACACGGAGGCATCCTTGACCTAGTTCTAACTAATGTGAACACTAGCGTACAGCGGAGTTGCGATCTGTTGGTTCCCGCGGACGCCTTCCATCCGCCTCTTAGTATCAGTCTATTAATCAATAATGATGAGCGCAATTTGAGCCTAGATTCCAATTCGGAGACAAATATGTCGCAGCCATGTGTCCAGCGATATCCTCGTTGGAATTTTAAAAAGGCTGATTTGGCATCGTTGTATGTGGATGTTGCTAACATCGACTGGTCATCTCTGTATGAGTTGAAAGATGTCAACACTGCAGTTAATATAGTATACCATAACATATATAGTGTACTTGATCAACATGTTCCAGTACAAAGAAGCCCTGGAGCTGTTAACTCGCAGCAACACTATGTGTACCCCGTGTGGTTTACAGCCGAAATCATCAAGTATGTCAAACTGAAGCATTTTCACCTTGTTAAGTTTAAGACCAAGGGGCTAGAATTTAACAAGGAACTATTTAGATACTACCGAACTTTGGTTAAGCAATTAATGGCATCAGCACATAATCAGTATTTAATAAGAACTGAAAGGGCAATTAAGCATGACCCTGCTGCCTTTTGGAAACATGTTAAAGATAGACGCAGCCATCGGCGGCTAAATTGTTATAAGTCTGGTGATGTTGCTTTGTCGGAACGGGATGCGGTGCAAGCATTTGCAACGCACTTCAATTCTATTTTTCACACCAGCACTCCCATGCTAAATGTGGAGGCTGCTGCTCAAATTGGTGATAAACAAAAAGACTCCACCTGTATAAGCCTTCAAAATATTTCTCCTAAAGAGCTAGCTCGTGTCGTAGGGAAACTGAGGACTGCTTCTGCACCGGGTCCTGACGGCATTCCCGCATTCCTAGTTAAGGACTGTATCTCAGTACTGAAGCAGCCTTTACTTTATATTTTCAACCTTGCTGTTAGCACCGGAGTATATCCGTCAAGATGGAAGGTGTCCAGAGTAACACCAGTACCAAAGGAACCTGGTGCCTCAGATATAGCTGCGTTTCGTCCTATAGCCATATTGTCGGTTTTTGGGAAGATTTTTGAGGGTGTCATAAATATGTGCATAGCACCGATCGTGTCGAGTCGACTGACTGATTCGCAACACGGATTTCGAAGGGGTAGATCAACCGCAACGAACAACGCCAATTTTGTCGATTATACGCTGCATAATATCGATCAATCTCGGCAAGTCGATGCTGCTTACTTCGATTTCCGCAAAGCGTTTGACTTGGTCGACAACGACATACTGCTTGGAAAGCTTTCCGCGTTTGGTTTCTCACCGCGCTTACTGGCTCTGTTCGCAAGTTATTTGAGGGATCGCAGGCAGTATGTACAGATTTCAGGATACCAATCGGAGGAATATTTCACCAGGTCAGGAGTGAGTCAAGGCAGCACGCTAGGACCTACTCTATTCCTGGTAATGATCAATGATCTGCCTTCGGTGGTTGGCACGGTTAGGTGCTTATTGTTCGCCGATGACCTAAAACTATTTTACGCCATAAATTTTATCGCAGATTGCGATGCGTTGCAGCGGGACATCGATAGTGTTGAGGGATGGAGTAAGGCGAATCATTTGTTTTTTAATGAGAAAAAGTGCAAAGTGATCTCTTTTGGTAGAAGCAAATGCCCACTTACTTATAAATATCAACTTGCTGGGGAGGATATCGAGCGCGTCCAAAATATTCGAGACCTGGGCCTCGAGCTGGATACTAGATTAGATTTTCATAGCCATATAAATACGATTGTGAAGAGCGCAAATAAAACGCTAGGATTTGTCATGCGTACGTCGCCGCAGTTTACAGGCACGGCCGTCCCAATAGTATTGTATAACGCTTACGTACGTAGTAAACTGGAATTTAATTCAATAATATGGGATCCGGTCGAAACAAGTTATAATCTGCTACTCGAAAGAGTCCAACGAAAATTTGCACGCCATCTGTACAAAAAGCAGTATGGGTATTATCCCTTTTTATATCCGTCACTATTTGTGGCAGGCATGGTCGGACTGGAGACCCTTCATTACAGGCGTAAGCAACAGCTCGCAATCCACTACGCTCTTCTGCTGAGAGGTAAAATAGACAACCCGTTGGCACTGGAAGGGATTCGTCTTTTCGTCCCTGAGCAGTACGGTCGTGCAGGGCGCCGCCGCCGGCCGCTGCTCGCGGCGCCGACGGCGGGGCCGCGCACGCGCCGCGCCGGTAATGCGCCCTCCGCGCGCGCGACACAGATACTCAACCAACTCGTGTTGAAGCAGGATGCTGATGTGTTCGCTGATAACTGGCACACTCTAATTTGTAAAATCAGTTATTTTTGTAACAAATTTAACTAATGACTGTTTGTTGTTATAGCATTGTAGACGCTTAGGTATATTACTGTAAGTCTATTATGTAATTTATTAAATAAATAAATAAATAAATAAAATGTGCCCTTCATTAAGTTAAGAAAATAAATGCATGTTTTGAAGCCTCGTATACCCGCAGCTATAAGACTTACAGTAATTGTTATCGGGTCAATTTATTACAAATTTAATGTAGTTATTATCTACAATTACTTTTTTCTTAGCGCGAACGTTTTGCCAATATTTAGTGAATAGCTTTAACGTAACCTAAAATTTGTTTATGTTTTGATAAAAGGGCACTTTATGAAATGTCGTATCTCAAAATATATATAACTTACGGTGATGCAACGTAGCAGACCTCAAATCCTTTCAAATTTAATGTTCTTTCTTAGTTTTATTAGTAAGGGTCACGGTCCATACAAAGTTACGTAATTTTTTTTTTGACATGACGCACCATGATTTTTCGAAATCTTTTTAAATGTATACGTAGTTGTTAGTTGTGGCTTATTAAGTAATTTTTTTGGTAGTTGTGCCTCTGCGAGAAGTGGCAAAAAATATAACCGAAAAAAAAAAACATTTTTTTTTCATCCAAGTTTGAAGATATGAATGTCTTTAAAAATATGCATTATGAACCCCATTTCACGCTCTTTAATTCTGAATTTATTTGGTCACTCTCGCTTACTTGGTTTAGTTAATATCACAGTTTAAAGATTACCATGATTTATGACATTTTCGTGAATAAGTCAGAAACAAAAGAAGATCGGAGGCTGATATTACGCATCCAGTGTTCTTAGGGCTTCCCACTACTGCACCTCAAATTACAACCAAATCCCTTGAGGGGGCCACTCTTGTTAGCTTATCCTGCTAGACCCTTTATCCAATTTAAAAAAAATAGTGTAAGATAGCAGTTAATTAGCAATAAGATTGCAGTTTTTAAAAATATACACACTTTGTAGTCTTTCAAACAAAAATTCACTGAAAAAAAAATTTACCTGACGTGTACCTCCAACAAAAACCTCCGCGTAACCTCAAAAAAGAGACTTTTGTGCCGGCAACTGCTCATAGATTATACATATTTTTGTACTTACATATTATTGTTCATATTACAATTGTAAATATTTATTGATATGAAAGTAAATTGAATATTTTCTGATCTTCTTTTTTTAAATAACCTAAGATTATTAAGAATTTTATTTGTTCAGATTCTATTTTTAGATTTTATCGATTATTGTATACCGCGTGTATATTACATATATCTGGTCTATCTGATCACATGTATGATATATAGTATCTGATCATATGAATCGGAATGGGTAATCATTTTTACAAGTGTCATTAGGTAATGATCTCATTACCAAAGACGATAAAGGTAATTTTCACTAACCGGGACTAAAAAACTAACCCAGGTCACCCACGTGAAAAGTTTAAATCATATGGAATTTGACAATCAATTGTTAAACGTTTACTTCATAAATCATCATTATTACCATATCAGCCGAAAGACGTCCACTGCTGAACATAGGCCTCCCCCAAAGATTGCCACAATGACCGGTCCTGCGCCACTCGCATCCAGCGGACTCCTGAGACCTTCACTGTCCACCTGGTGGGGGGCCTACCCACGCTGTGCCTTCCACCTACGAGGCGGCTGCATTGGCCATCGGTTCTACGTGCAATGTGCCCCGCCCACTGCCACTTTCGTTTAGTGATTCGGAGCGCTATGGAGATCCTTTGGTTCTGCTCCCACCATAGCCCTCTCCATTGCCCTGTGGATGACTAAGCTTTCTTATGAGGCCCATTCTAAGCGACAACGTTTCAGTACGCTGGTCAAATACTATTCTTCAAGAACTGCGGAATATTGGACGAAAAGATGTGTCGTAGCTTCCCAAACGCTGCCCAACCTAGTCGGATTCGATGATTGACCTCTTAGTTAAAGTTGGACCTACCTAACTGGGTAGCTTGTCCTAGGTATATTATAGTCGTCTACACCTTCGAGTTTAGTCTCGGATTATAACGGGAGTTTTCGTCTTATCCATGTTCATCCTAAGACGAACTCGCTCGAAGGCGCTACTGAGGTCAGCGAGCATCGTACTGAAATCTTCCAAGGTCTCAGCCAAGACCACCGTATCATCAGCGAATCGAAGGTGAGTGAGGTACTCGCTGTTTATGTTGATACTCACCTTTTCCAGTCCAGTCTTAAAGATATCTTCCAGTGCAGCGGTAAACAGATTAGGGGAGATGATACCTCCTTGCCTGACTCCCCGCTGCAGTATAATATGCTTCAAGCTCTGGTCTTGGAGTCGGATTGCAATAGTGGCGCTTTCGTACAAACACCTCAACATTTCGACATAGCGGTAGTCTACTTGGTACCGTTAAATAGACTGTAGTACTGCCCAGAGTTTCGATCAAATCGAAGGCCTTGGGGTTACCATGACGTACTAATTCGATTCAGTTTAGGTTCTGGGAAAGGGGCAGTGATACACGACTCGTATAGCCTTGTCCCTTTCTCTCGACCTAAATTAAACCGCATTAGTACGTCATAGAAACCCCCCTTATCGTAGTCCACAAACGCTAAACAGAAGTCTTCTGTATAACATTTACGAAACGCCAATTCGGAAACCGGCTTGTTCGGGAGGCTGGAAGTCATCAAGCCTGCGTGCAAGACGATTCGTAATGACTCTTGAAAACATCTTATAAATTAAATTTGGCTCGGAAGTAGATCGATCGGTAGTTCTTCAATAAGGCGTTGTCACCTTTTTTCAAGAACAGTACCACCACTCTTCTGTTCCATGCGTTCTCCCTTCCGGAGTTGAACAACTTCTGAAGGGCCATAAAGATTGGTTTACCACCTGGCTTCAGATGCTCAGCTATAATTCCGTCTTCCCCAGACGCCCTGTTATTTTTGAGCTGTTCAAGAGCCATTCTAATATCACATAGGCTGATATGCGGATATCCTCTGTATAGTGCCGGATCAGTCACTTACTTCATAAGAAATGTATCAATTATCAAATTCCGTGTGAAATAAACGTTCAACCCGGGTTGCTTGGTTCACCCAGGTTGATGCAATTTGCCCTTACAGACATTATGGAGTATTTTGTTTACGCAAAATCGCTAAATTCCCGCAGTAGAAACGTACTGTCAACAATAAGTCAAAGCAACGTCCCTTTTTTATTCGAGGTACGCGACAGGTGCAATTTTTTTACAACTTATTTTTGCATGGAAAGTTCCAAAAAGTATATATTTTTAAAAACTACAATTAATATGCTATCTTGTAGTATTTTTTTTATTTTCATATATTTATTTGGTAATACTTATATAACGCAACAATCAAAATAAAAACGGTGATTATTTTACCTTTATACCAATAATTATTTTTTTATATATGAAAATCGTCATGTTTATTATCAAAAATGAATTCCCCGTGTCTGTTTTATATGAAAATGATACCAAACAATGAATAGTAGACTTAAATATTAGACGAAAAAAATTTAAACATAACCCTTCCGTTTGCACATTCACCCCCCTCCCCCCTCGTTCAGGGGGGGAATTGGTTTTCCCTTCACATCTATTTTTTTTTATTTTTACACCCTCTAGCTCTGGTAAAAGTTACAAAACTGTAACTCACAGCGCACAATTTTTTCCATTTGGACCTCTACTATATAGCAATCAGTATCAAAAAGATAATAGATTTTTAGTTAGACGTCAAAAACTAAAAAAAGTGCGATTTTTTTTCCGTTTTTTACGTCCTATGCCCAAATTATTTTTTTGTTTTTCTTTTAATATGCATTTTCGTATATACCTATAAGGCCTTTATAATATACCAAAATTGCAGCTTTGCAACTCGACTTGCGATTTGTATGAAAAACTTAGATAGCGGGCCTCCTGCCTTTGGAATTTCGGGTTTATACTTTCAACTACAAAGTCCACTGACCTAATTTTACCCTTAAATTAAAGACTATTAAGTGCCCTATATGGTCATTATTGCATGTTTTTCGTAGCATAATTAGGTGAGGCGACATTAAGTCGAAAACGTTAGCAAAACACAAAATTTTATCTAGTTTACAAAAAGGGGTACTTTTTAAAGTCTCGAATCTCTGAAACTAATAAGACCTACGGTAATGCATGTTAGCTCAACTTGTTGGAAATTTATTAGTCTGTAAACGTTTGTTTACATATGATATCAAAAAACGTAAGGTTTTTTAAATAAAAATCAGAAACTAAAAAATGGCCGTAAATTTCGCAGTTTTTCACGTACTACCCAGCTAGCACAACTTTTTTTTGCTTGCAAAATATGGT
Source organism: Thaumatotibia leucotreta (assembly GCA_025490895.1). Lineage (NCBI taxonomy): Eukaryota > Metazoa > Arthropoda > Insecta > Lepidoptera > Tortricidae > Thaumatotibia > Thaumatotibia leucotreta. The sequence continues at coordinate 31,310 of JALPQI010003453.1, forward strand.
TTTATACTGTCCTATGGTGTCTAAACAACATACCAAAAATGCAGCGATACTACTTGATTTGCGAGTTTAGGGTAAAATTATGTACCGTCAAATGCCCTATCTTTGCCCGTTTTTTTCAAAAAAACACGAATTTCTCAAAAAAAAACTATGAAAGCCTACTACTTTTTTTGGCTTAACAGGTTTATTGTGATCAAGTGCAGTTGTCTGTGTCTCGTAAAAATTTTTAAATCTTCATTTTATTTATATTTTTTGCGATTTTGAGGGCGGGTAAAGATATCCGGACTTTTGGCCAACATTGCCCACGTCGATTTTGCACTTACTTATAGCTCGTATAGCTTTGAAACAAGAATCACACCTAGCTTACGGGCAATCCTACCGTTTCCTGTAAACAGCTCAGCGATAACTGTGAAATTTTTTGAATAAATCAAGTGGGCAATGTTACCTGGCAGTTTTTTCCCTTTCCCATACAAACGGCACCAGAGATTTCAAAAGTGTTAGGGTTTTCACTTTTGAGTTAATTTGTGTAAAGCGTTAAGGTAAAATAAGACAAAGCTTATGATGATATTTTTTTTATTAATATTGAATAATAGAAGAATACTTGGGTACTATGACACTATAAGTAATTGAAAACAATAAAAAGATTTTTGATATCAATTAACAATTATTAACATGTTAAATTTCAAATAAATCAACATCAACTCTTGTTCATAATATATTAAAAGAAACGTACCTAATTAATGTACCTAAGTATAATAATTCTTACCCATAATTTTAGGTAAGTACTACCTCCTACCAATCATCCATCCAATTCCAACCTTCATCACCATAACCCACTAGTCTTTTCCATATAATCTCCAATAGCCTCTATATGCCTGCTGGGACCGGTTCACGGATATCTATTTTTGTGCCCGTGAATGGGTTGCAGCAGGTGTAAAATACAGCAAATTTCTCCAAAGGGCCTCTACGTGTTGGATCTGTATCCCCGCGCAAACCTATCGAAAGACCGGGATTTATGTGCCCGTGATCAAAGAGAGATAATAATACACACGAATTGAGAACACTTTCCTTTTAACATTAAAGTCTGTTGATAATACTCGTAGTGTAAAAAGAATAAAAACAAAAGTACAATGTAAATATTCGTTTATACAACAATAACCTCTTTTATTCGCAAAGGCTGGTAAATACAACGAGCTGACAACCCTAGGACGTTTTTGGTGATGGGCAAAGTTTACAATGACCGGCTGCTACATGGCTGGGTAACATTCTCTAAGACAATAACTCCATTAATAATAGGTTTTTAGTAACTTTATTAACAGAAAAACAATCTACACATCTTATTTTATTACATGACATGAGTTTTACCTACCAGCGTCTTCCCCATTTTGCACAATTCACCTTGAAACTTCACTAAGAATTTTCCCGCCAAATAACGCACTGCACTCAACGAGTTGGAACAAGCTACTGATTGACGTTAGCTGCAAATATGATGCGCAGTGTTGCCACCCATATAACCTAGTTTCTACTAAAAATAGTGGAGTTGCCAGAACTCTGATTAAATTGACCCCACAAACCGATTTGTAAAAAAAATGCGTTACGGGCAAACTTTCCCGTGGTGGCAATGTTGGCGCATTTGACGATACGATTTGACCGTACTACAAGTTAAATAATGATTTTGGGGCAATTGTTGCAGCACAATTAAAAAATCCCGGAATTAACCCACGCAATGTTGCATGGACTTTCTTCTTGGATATCATGTTCTAGCAATATACCGTTCTTCAGTATTAATCACACGACCGCAGCCACACAAACATAAGTTTCCTACGCCGCCATACAAATGCCGCTATGTTTAGTTATTACACGCGAAACTTTAAACTATCAACGTTTGAGATGAAAGGAAACCTCTTGATGCAAAGACCAACTTTGCACGTCGATAAGTTTGCCACTCGGTTAACGCAATCTAACTTTAAGACTTGGTATGTAATAAATAAATAAATGTTATGGGACAATCTGAACATGGCCCCTGGTACTGATCCTCAATAGGCTACAAAATGTAGGTAGATCCTAATTATAGCCACGAACTGTTGGTACTCAGCAATCTGTCATTATTTCATCTTATCACCCCTCCTGTTCGGCCAATGGCTTGGATGTACGTCGTGACCCATATTGGAAAACTTAATATATAATGTTTTGTTTCTTCACGTATTTTTGAACTTGGATGAAAGCACCCATTTCACCCTCGAACTATTGGCACTCTCTCTTCGTTCGAGTCCCAAAATATCGCGGATGAAATGGCTCACTTTCTAACCTTGTGTAACAATCTACTATTGATGATGATCAACCCTACAGATACTAATCTAGTCCTGTCTTGTAGGAAACAGGCAAGTAAGACTTATGTGTACACCGTTTAAACATTAATTTAACAAACCATTATGCTGAACGTATTGCGAAAACACTATTAAATTATTTATTAACTAAATATTTTGATTTGTACTTTTTATTTTTCTCCAGTAGTCACACTACTTAATACTATATAAATTATAAATATTAGATGTCATATACCAAGGAAAAACGACCAAGATCACCGAACGTCCCGAGGTGGGGATCGAACCCACGTACCTACTCAGCTTTTGCTGAATTAGTTTAATTTCACCAAATAAACACGTTGCTCGCGCTGTAGTTTGTACGTAATTTGTGTCATGCACGGGGAAATCTGACCCGGCTCTCAATTTATACAAATCACATGGGAGTGTTATTGGAATGAAGCTGGAAATTTACAGAATAACTAAAGGAAAATGCGCTTTCAAGTTCATGATTGCCCTTTTCATTTTATGTTTCCTTTCCTAAAATCAAACCTTAATTTTTACCATGTGTATCGTGCCTGATGACCTTACGTTATATTTATTATCAAACCGGAATCAGAAGGGGATTTGAAAATTTAATACTGTTGACACAACATTTACCAAGAAAAGAGTTGTCGATAGGTGTAGTGAGTGATTAATTAATCTATTCTCTGTAAGTCTCTGCACTCGGCGCGGCGTTGTAGTGAACTTGAATATCAAATTCCTTTAAAATGATCGGAAATCATTACGCCTTTGCCACAAATTAACTTTGAGCTTTATGTCTGGTTTTATAATAGTAAAAACCCTGCCAAGAGTATGTCGGGCCATGCTCAGTGTAGGGTTCCGTAGTTGTTCAAAAACGGCTGGGCCAATTATGTTCGTAAGTAATTGGTTTATTTTAAAGTATCCCGTAAGCTATTCACTATTCATGATTTTTTTCATATCTTTTGGACCCAGGAATCAAAATTTAGGTTAGGGAGGGGGACACAATTTTTTTTTATTTTGTAGCGATAGAAAAAAACTTTATTCTAATACCCTTATTTTTATAAGTGGCCTATTCAATGATACCCCACACTACAGGATTACAGCAAAAAAAACGATTTTTTTCTTATTTTATTCTACCACTTTGTTGGCGTGAATAATATGTATTCCTGAACCAAATTTCAGATTTCTGGTACTAACGGCCACTGACTGAACTATGCTGCGGATAGACAGACGGACAGATCGACAAATGGACGTTGTGAAACTTTATGGATTCCTTGTTTACTACGAAACCCTGAAAAAGATAAATAAGTAACATTAACTTCATATTCATGGCTCTTGCAGGCAGACCACAAAACTAAATATAGATACATGTTCTATGTCCGTCGAATCAAAACGCCGAATGCAAGTCGCTTTCAACCCGTGTATGTACAGATCCAAAGTGGAGGCTATGTTCAGCAGTGGACGTCTTATGGCTGAAATGAGGATGATGATGATGAGTTAATTATTTGACAAATATATACAGCATGGGACCGAGGAAATTTCCCACGACTTTACAAATTGCAATCATAGCAATTCTGAACCCTTTAATTCAAATGCTTTATACTCGCACCCCCCAATAAATAAGATATAAACACGACATTTTTGTGGCCCAAATTAGTTCTATTCATTTGCATGGCAGTAATTAATCTTCTTCGACATTCGGAGAAGAGGGCTCCGATAACAAAGGAGTGGCCGTCGGTGAAGGGGTCATTTGAGCTTTGTTCTGCTGAAAGAACAAAAGAGGCTACGATATCTTTGTTTAGTTTTGAAATATCATCCCGAGCGCGATCGGGTCGCTTTACCTGTCCGTAGGCAAAGTATTTTCTTCTCTAATTACAGGGACCGATGAATAATCTGTGAAATTCCGTTTCGTAGTTTCGATGCTTACGTATCTTAATTTACTACTCCACGAAACAATAACTTTATTTTTAAAGAATTTATGTATTATAATTATGTAGCGAATATATGTAGCGTCCGAAGCGCTCAAAAATATCTGAACTCACCTCTATTGACTTGGTAATAAAGACGTGTACTGTGGCTACGACATATTTGATGACGACTGTACAAAAAATAAATTGTTGTGAAAATAGATGAAAAAAGTTACTAGTACACCAAACGAAGGAAACTCAGAGGAAAAAACTCGTGTATAAGCGAATTTTGGCATAGTTGTAGGGAATGGTGTTTTAAACCACATACTAAAAGTACTGGTGGTTAGGGGTGGAGCTAACGGGGGGAGAGGGGTGTAAAGGTCCTTATTTTTAATTTTTCGTAATTAACTCGTAAACCGTGGCTTATAGCAAAAAACGTTCTAGTACATAAGTAATCTATATAAAATTCTCTACAAAAAAGATGTATGCGTGTTTCCTCTGGGATCAATGTGTCATGAGATAAGAAAGCACGAAGATGGACACTAAAGAAATAAACAAACACATTTGTTTAAGTAGGTATGGCACATACAGAATGCTCGCGAGCATTCCAAAAGATTTTAATGCTCAATTCCTGACCATATTTAGAGTCTTTAATGTAACATAAAATTTCCTAGATTCGGTTTGGTTTCAGAGAATTTTTTTTTTTCTCATTTATTTTAGACTTTTTGAATACCTACTTTTTGAAATTTTCAGTATTTTTATCTTGACAACAATTTGTAAAAATTATTTATTTTAATAATTTTTTTAGGAACTGCTTATATCGTCAAGTTTTTTCCCATTTTTTGATTGCCAGGCAAAAGGTGTGGTAATATTAAAACATATTGTGGTAGCATTGTAATCAAAAAGAAGTTTTATGACGAGTTACGTCGAAAAACTTATTTCGAAAAAAAGGTTGATTATCTCTTAAACCAAGCCGAATCCAAGAAATTTTAAATAACATTAAAGCTCTAAATATAGTCAGGAATTGAGCATTAAAATCTTTTGGAATGCTCGCGAGCATTCTGTATGTGCCATACCTACTTAAACAAATGTGTTTATTTCTATAGTGTCCATCTTCTTGCTTTCTTATCTCATGACACATTGATTCCAGAGAAAACGTGCATATATTTTTTTTGTAGAGAATTTTATATAGATTACTTATGTACTAGAACGTTTTTTGCTACAAGCCACGGTTTACGAGTTATTTACGAAAAATTAAAAATAAGGACCTTTACACCCCTCTCCCCCAGTTAGCTCCACCCCTAACTACCAGTACTTTTAGTATGTGATTTAAAACACCATTCCCTACAACTATGCCAAAATTCGCTTATACACGAGTTATTTCCCCCGATAGGCAACTCTGATCTTCGTTAGGTGGGCTATAAATTCCTATCGCTACCCCACTTTGGAACGTTGGAAACATGGAACAATTTTTTTTTATGTAGGTAGTGATTATTTTTGTTTTAGATTTGCTTTCAACAGTTTCAACCATAAAGTTTAAGACTCCTAATTTGCTGTTATGTCTTGTTTGCGGGAAACGTTTTAAAATTGATTTGTTTGAAAGATTACTCAACTAAAATATTTAGATATATCTAGGTTCCTTGCGTAATTTAAGCAACAATTGCTCGACATGTTACAACCGATGAAGAGAATCCTCATCAGGAGAACCCTCGGCCACGGCCTGGTTTGCCTGCCAGAACGGGTCCTACCTAGGTGAGTAGGACCCGTTCTGGCTTTAGAACACTTCAACAAATACGAGTATGCATATTATTACATCTACATATAAGTGATTTTCACAAGGACCGTATTTGGGATTTATCGGAGGTGTAACATTCAGAAGCAATCGTCAGGACCGCAGTGGATAAGGGTGCGTCCTGGACCCCATTAATTCGCACTAATATGCTGTCTGCTGAATTGCCATAGGTATGAATCTTACGGTCTCAACTGAGATTTATCTGTTTTTCGCCGCCCATGTTTAATGGGTTACACACGACGATGTCAGAGCAACTTTTTTTCTTTGCCTGTTTTCGCGGCTATCTAAAATATTCATCATTTCAGCCATAAGACGTCCACTGCTGAACGTAGGCCTCCCCTTTGGACCTCCACATACACCGGTTGGCAGCGACCTGCATCCAGCGTGTCTCGGCGTAAAAAATATGATCTAATGATAGTTTACATGCTAAAATAATGCTAACAAAAAACCCGAGTTCAGCTCTAAACTGTACCGCAATTTTATCGTATTTCAAGCAGGAGCTTGGCAGTTTTAGTTTGTCAACAATGTTGCAATCGTTCCTACCCCATACAAGTAGATACAATCTAATCTAAATCGAGGACGGAATAGCTATTAGCTATTTTACGGTCAGGAAATTGGAAATCTAAGTTTTGGCTTGAAGCAGCAGTAGATACTAATATCGTAATATCTCTCTTGGCACAAGATTTTGGATATATGACTAGGCAAATAAAGGTTTATTAATCTTATGTTTCCCTCTAAGGCGGCACAATCGTAGCATAATACAATTTGTCAAGCGTTCATAGGCTTATTTGGTGGCGGCAGCTCAACAACCTATTTGCATTTCTCATTTTCGCCCCTCTCCTGCCACTCGGGAACAAAACGACACGCGAGAATGTTTTTATATTTAACACGATGGTGTACGAGATGAATGAGGCAAATAATACCAAATTGATTGTAAAATTGTACATTACGACACAAGAGCGAAAAACATGAAATTCGAAAAGAGTGGCGATGTTCTAAAACACGACCGATAGGGAGTGTTTTAAATCGACACGAGTTACGGATTTCGTTTTTGCACGTGTCTCGTACGACGTTTTTTAGGACAGATTGCCCTCCAAAGTTTTGGACCTGACGTAAAATGACACACTTCTCGCACTAGAGCCTAAAAAAGGCACCATCTGTACTAAAAAAACTTTTATAATATCAATTGTAATAGCAGCATACTAACTTTACAGGGTGAAACATGGGTCGTGAACTGTAATACATTTTAATTAAAAAACATGACTATTTCCAAGTAACTATTGTGGCATTCAATTGCTAGTTGTTTATAGAGTTAGAAAAACGTATTACTGTTTACGACTTATGTTTCACCCTGTGTAGTCTAATAAACACTTACCTTTTTTTGCTGCATTTTCTGTTGACTAATGGGTTTCCCAGGATCTACTTTTAACAGGGCTAAAATAACAACATAAAATTATCAAAACCTACCTATTGTTAAGATTTACATGAAAATGCCTTGTGGTGGCCGCAGTAAGAATACATTTGTCACCATCCCAACTATTTCCGTGGGTTGCGCAAGAGTCGGCTAAGGGATTTACGTGTCACTGGCGATTCATTTATCGTAGATTGATTTATTGAGATTGATAGGCAGCAGCATCATCATAGTGGACACTCTACTGCGATCGCCGACCATACGCATAGGCTAAGGAGAGGCCGTTATGTCGAATATGTACATGGAAAATGTCGACGTCACTTTTCATTATATCAATAGGTATGTGCTTATAGGAATAAATTCATTTCCGCATATTTTGCTTTTTGTTCAGTCTCGATGTATGACTTTTATGTTGACTGGGTTTGGTTTGGACTTAGCCGGCGAAGTTAACGGTTTATTGATGATTGACTACCTAACTATCCGACTTATTTAATCCGAAACGTATAGCTATCTATGCTTATTGTGGGAAATTGCCAATATGTTCTACTTTAGCACCTGTTTTAAACAGATTCATGTATTAATTTCAGTATTGAACATGTTTTCCGCGATAGCCAATCAGAATGAATTTAATTTGTTTCAATCTGATTAGGTGCTAGTGAGCGGGCTCCCATTTACACATTTTGGTGACGCATCGTTGCGAGCCAATTTGTGAAACAAATTTGTTTTTGAATTTTGATACAACCATAAAAAGCCATTAACATATTGTACCTCAGATAGACCTATTGTCATACGTATTGTTAACAGGGGCGTAGCTACTGCCGTATCTGCCGTATCAATTATACGGGGCCCCCGGGCCACGGGGGCCCCCAAAGTGCGTGAGGAAAAAGAATAAAAACTTTCTAATTTGTATTACCTCCATATAAGGGCCTCCAAAAAAAATGTATACGGGGCCCCGACAAGGCACGCTACGCCACTGATTGTTAATTATACGTTAACCTACCTAGATATAAAATTATTGAAGCGTAGTCAGCATGCTAACCCCGTGGTCGACAATGGTGGTTCTAAACTATGGTTAGTATACAGGGTGCTCGCGAGGAAACCGAAACGATTAACGTTCCGAACGGTTTCGGAACGTTTTAACTATGCATTGTAGACATCAAAATAAACAAAAAATATTATGAGACCTAATGTCAAATTCCACGAAAAAAAAGTTTTTTTTCTTTTTTTTTTAGACTTTTGATTACTTTTCAACATTTCCAATACTTTTTATCATAACAACAAATTGTTAAAATTATTTTTTTAAATGATTTTTTTGGGGCTAGATTTTTTCGTCAAGTCTATTCTTATTTTTTGATTGTCAGGCAAAAGGTGCAGTAATATTAGAACACATTGTGTAAATTTGTAATCAAAAATAAGTTTTATGACGAATTACGTCCAAAATCTTATTTAGAAAAAAGGTTAATTATCTCTGGACCCAAGCTGAATCCAGGAAATTTTATATAACATTAAATACTCTAAATATGCTCAGAAATTCAGCATTAAAATCTATCGGTTTCCTCGCGAGCACCCTGTATATGTTAAGAATAATTCATTTTATAATTCATAATGGTTTTTCTCCTCTAGACGTGTGTTGTTTATGTATTTCGAAAGGTATTATGTTTTATTTTCCATGTTAAACTGACAGGTGGGTTTTTAAAACAGGCTTGATCAAGTTGGGTCAGTGACATTTGTTTCTCTTGCCCCTGCGGCCCTACCGCAAACTTCGTAATCGCTAATTTCGACGGTTTTTCTCTGTTACTTTAATGAGGGATTCGTAAGATAGAGACAAATCCCCGAAATTTCGAAGATTATCGTAGTTGGCAGTAGTACTTAGCTCGAGCATTTTTTTTTTTCATATTAAATGTATGAAGCATTTCTGGTTCCCGCTGTTTCACTAAACCAAATTAACACTTTCATTGCGGATGAGTGCTACGCTCGTAGCTGATGCCGTGATTTTTCCGCTTTGTAGCGAAAATGGACCTCCCACAGAGAACGCCCCTCGGGAGTTCCCCGCGCTCAATGTGTTAATGATTTATGTATAGGCCTAGAAATAAGCATAATATGAAGGCAGAGCACTGCTGGACGTAGGCCTCTCTTATCACCTTATGCATGTGAACGCATTAGAAGGTATAAGGTAAGTACCTAATGCCCAAACTCGCCACGCTGGGTTAGCGGATTGGTCATCGCAGTAGTGTGGCCACTATGATGACGCCCCTGCCCATCATCAAATTTCAATAAATAATTGTCAGTTCAATCACTTAGTCGACTCTTACGACACCCACGGTGACAAACCTATTCTTACTTTTGTCACCACGCGGTCAGAAAAAATACAATCGCTGTTGAGATTGCCAATTCCGTTATGCGCACAATTTCAGGAACTAAAAAATCAATTGAAATGACATAATATGTTTACAGTTTTCTTTTGTCAAATTATGAATTTACACAAATGTGGGTATTGGCAATCTCAACGACGCAATTTGAAAAGTGTTAAATTTGTATTGTTTATTCATAACATGGGTATGTGCTCGTCATTTGTTTCAAGGTATCATAATCGGGTACCGTACCGACAGCATTTATCAATGAAACGACTCTGTTATAATTTTGATTGCATATATGTATCTTTGACCTCGGCTGTACCAAGAAGCTAAGGGGAAGTATACGTGCAATTCCTGACGAAACCGGTGATGTGTGAAAATTCTCGGTCCCAGGTCGGGCACCGGCGCGGAAACCTTTCGACACGTAATAGCCCCCTGGCCGCCCCGAGCGCTACCCGCGGGTTGCAAAACGGCCACTATTTTCAAATTTCCTACTGCATTTTTTGTATCACTGTGTCGTATTTTTTTAGGAGTTTGTGACAGCATGCTACGTAGGTAGGTAGGTAGGTAGGGTAAGTTTTAAGAACAATTATATGGTAATGGTTGTCACTAATCAAAGTTTAGTATACTTATTTTAGGCTGTAGATATAAATGTAGGTTTATTCGGAACCCATTTTGTGATGTAATCTATTTCGGAATCATACTTGCCACTATTCGGATTTAAGAAGGTAGTGAAACACTCAATTTCCTGAGAAATATTCCACAATAATGTAAGTGTTATATGTTTTTTTTTGGTACCCGTCCTCTATTACATATCATGTACAGTTGGGTAAAGCAGAAAATTCAAATAGATTTATACTAAACGCTACAACCCGCAGTACATAACGACGTTTCTATGTACCGTTGACAGATGGCGGTAGTAGGCATCAATTGTTAGAAGCAAAGCCCAGATTTGCATAACACGGGCCGGATCATCGGCTGTGATTGTTTCGATGCCAGTTACAGCCCACGTAATTTGTAGGGATTGCGATGAATAAACGGTTTAGATTTATTTACAAAACGGTTTGTTGTTTCCTATTTTTATCGGATTTCAGTCCATCTGAATGTTTTACCGTGTTTGCAGGCTCTTTCCTTTTACGCTTACGAGATTCACTTCGTCGTTTCAGTGACGGTATTAATTTACTTCGTTTAGTTTAACTAATATTTGATCTAAATAATTCATCTAAAATATGTGTCTAAAATATCCTACCGTCGGCTCCAAAAATATATTTACGATTATGATTCTTTTGCCTCGGACATGCACGTTACGAAATGAAAACATCATAATATTACCTATTAGAATTGACTATATATTATATTCTATGTATTAAATATATCGTCGTCCCTCGTAAAAATCCCACACAAATTTGTGTTCGTTGCACGAGCTCAAGCCAACAACTTTGTCTTTGTAATTTGTTGCTATATTTTAAAACAATATTTGAATCACATTTAACACGTAAAAAGTACAGTCATTGCCAATAGTATGTCATACCATGAAGGTCGCAAAGATATCTGAATTTTAAAACCAAATGTGGTTGTCAAATAAAAGTCTGCTCTCTATTATTAGGTTGTGAACGACCAAAATTTACATAAGTGCTGTTTGTTTATTTGTTACCAACGTTTTATAGTTATTTTCATCATCGGGCTAAAATTGGATGGTTTCACGGTGCTATATCTGCTTTAGCATGTTCATTATAAACCGCACATTATCGTTATATCGTATGATATACCTATATTTACAAAATTCAACATATAAAAATATTTAAAATATTACACATTAAGCGACCGGACGAGTTTAACAGAGCCGTTAGCGATATTAAAAAGCTGCGTCATTGATTCAATACTAAAATGTTGCCTCGGTCGGTACATAACGCCGATAATACATCACCTCTTTGTTGGAAAAAATGCGTTAATATTTCGCGAGGAATTTCATTACTGCGAGCCTTGTTGGCTTTCAAATAAATAGGCGTTTTATTGCCTTTCTTCCCGCCCCGCTGTTCGATACTTCACATCGGGTTAGGATTAAATAACATCGATGCAGTAAATGCTCATCAACAAATTTAGATCGCTTCGAACGAACTTCGATAAGAACGGAGCGTTTTATTAAAGGTAAAATTTCCTTCAATGCTGCTACCTGTTTTGGGACTGTAAGTACCTACCTAAGTATAGGCGAATTTGTAGTATTTGTAGTATTAGGTACAATATGTACCTATTTACAATTATACTATGTACCTAGTGAAATTTTAAAATTGTTTGGTAGGTACTATAATTTAATTTCCCGTGTGATAATAATACTTAAACGTTTCTTAGAATATGAATTATCATGTACCTATCAATATAGCACGGGTTTTTAGTAGAGACCGTATTTTCTGAGGAATTTTATCTACCACTAACATGTTTTAACTAAATAACTATTATAATTATCCATGATGTAGAAGTGGTATTGACACTAACTACACTTTTTGCCACGTAGCTGAATGCGCCTCAACGTGACCACGAAACCGACACGACAGACAAGAAGATTTTTTGACGATCTAGTTACCAGTGAACAATCGACACAATCCTGCTTCGTCTACCAATCTTTAGTAGGTAACTGAAGAGTCTCCACCAAACAATGGAATTGCCTCTTCGCTCTGTGTTCACATACGAGACAACCAATTACATATTGAATCGGTCTACATCGAGAAAGCGTGCTCCACAAGCGTTGGACTGCAGCCAGCATGGTATCGGCACAACATTTGCAAACCCCGAGGTGTCTTCATTATCACATTGCCAGATATACCGCGACTAGGGGCCTAATGCATTTATCGGCATAGAAGGTCGGATATCGAGGTCACGACCGGCTAGCGCTATCTTTTTTTCGAAGCCATTCTAGCCATCTGCATTTAAAAATTGACACATGGAAATCAGTAGGTTTACTGCATCAAATTGGATTCCAGAAGTTTCTTAACTTCCTTATGGAATTCATCATAGTAAGAATAAAGTTTCGAGGAGAAAGGGGAGTTTGTTTAATTTTTAGTAAAAATAATTAAATTTCCAAATGAATGACGTTAGCTTCAAGATAATAATATAATTTTATTAACCGACTTCAAAAAGGAGGAGGTTTACAATTCGTCGAAATCTTTTTTTTTTTTATGTATGTTCCCCGATTACTCAAAGACGCGTGGACCGATTTTAAAAATTATTTTTTTGTTTGAAAGGGTATACCTTCTAGTTGGTCCCATTGTCACCGAATTCAGATCTGATGATGGGATCCTGGAGAAATCGAGGGAACTCTTCAAATGTTGTAGGCACACATGACATTTTTCATTTATTTTCAAAGACTAATCAAGTATTTGCGTCGAGTCGTGAACGTTTTAAGTTGGTGATCTGATGATGGAAGGTACAACTCCTTAGCAATTTGGAGTTGGGGGATAATTCTTTAAGTATAACATATTTCGTGTATTTTGGAAGCTATTTGAGTATTTGCCTTTAGGTGGTCATCCTTTCATGTTGGTGAGCTGATGATGAAAGGTACAACTCCTTAGAGATTAGGCGTTGAGGGACAATTCTTTAAATATAACAAATTTCATGTATTTTGGAAGCTATTCGAGTATTTCCGTTTAGGTGGTCATCCTTTCATGTGGGTGAGCTGATGATGGAAGGTACAACTCCTTAGAGATTAGGAGTTGGGGGATAATTCTTTAAATATAACATAGTTCATGTATTTTGGAAGCTATTTGAGTATTTGCCTTTAGGTGGTCATAGTCTCATGTTGGTGAGCTGATGACGAAAGGTATAACTCCTTAACGATTAGGAGTTGGAGGATAACTCTTTTAATGTAACAACTGTCATACATTTCGAGATCTATTTAAGTGTTTGCTTAGTAGTTATGACATGTTGGTTAGCGGTTAGTGATTCTTTAAATAATATAGGCATGCTAAGGCTATTACCTATAATCTTTGAAATTATTCATACTTGCTGATGATAAAGTATATATCTTCTTGATAATGGGATAATTCTTTGAATATTTAAGTTATCCAGTTCAGGTTTTCTGGCCGATTACAGTACAGTACATTCTAATTATAAGTATTTAGAGCATACCTTATAACGAATTTACACTACTATAAAAAGCAAAAAATAAAATATTTTAAAATAAAAATAAAACCGCCTTCAAAAATTCGCCCGAACTAAAAATTCAAAAATAATTTTAGTTCCTACTTCTTAGGATTTATGGCTAGGTATCCTACAGATTTCTTAGAAGTCGGTGCCAAGCCAAATATGTTCACTTCGCGAGTATATGCCTGTATTTGATAGAGGCTAGAGCTTTGTAACTTACTGTCACTCCGGTTATGCTTTCATCAAAATGACTGAGGTAGATAATTCTGTTGATAAAAACATAATCGGAGAGACAGTAAGTTACAAAGCTCTATCTAATGTATACCTATGAACGTATTTGGCTTGGCACCGACTTCTAAGAAATCTGTAGGATACCTAGCCATAAATCCTAAGAAGTAGGAACTAAAATTATTTTTGAATTTTTAGTTCGGGCGAATTTTTGAAGGCGGTTTTATTTTTATTTTAAAATATTTTTTTTGTACCTGTCACGTTTCACTTCCAGTCACAAGCCTACCCCAATCATGGAGCGCAGTGTTTTGGACTCACCTCTAGATGCGAGTTGATGAATTCACGTATACGGCAAGCTGTTGGGCAGTAACGACTCCACGAACCCGAACGCTCCCGAGAGTCAGTCAGGGTTCCAGTCTCCGGCGTGTCTTCGTCGGTCGGAATTGAATTTCAAGGGTACCCGTCGAACTTTCAGCTCTGGTTTGCTTTAATTGGCCGTCAGAGCTATATGCTGTCGCATTTACAAGGACCCAGGAGTCACCGCCTACTTCGATAGCAAAGAATAATCATTGTTTCTATAGCTCCATCTCTTATACATAGGTACAACCTTTCTTCACCCACCCATTAGTTGCTGTTACCCATTAGTATTTTGCATATAATTTCCAATATTCTAATATACATTTCTTCCAATATACGTCTGCTGGGACCAATTTACGGATACGAGTACTTATTTTTGTGCCCGTGTATGGGATGCAGCAGATGCACTACACAGCAAATTTCTCCAAAGGGACTCTACGTGTTGGATCTATATCCTCACGCAAGCCTATCAAAACACTGGGGTTTATAGCCCGTGATAAGAGCGAGATTCAAATAATAAACTCATACCAACACCAAAACAACAGAAAGACAATAAAAACGGTTTGAGAGCTAATTTAGTTTCATGTTTTTACTAAAACTTGAAATATATTAGTATGCATATAAAAATATGGTAAATATTTTCTTATCTGTATCCCCGCGCAACTCTTAATGTGGCATTTCACTGAGATCCTTAAAACTTTTAAAGTCAAAACGCAGTAGGCTATATTCCGCAAACAAAGTACAAATTAAATTTATCACTGCATAAAATTACTGGATTACCTTTAAAGAACATGAAGCGGCATAGCCGTGCGAAATCTGCTGGTGTGCTAATCCAGTCGCTAAGCAAGCAAAGCAGGTGAGACAAACGCTCAGGTGATCCTTTTAAATGCCCTCTTCTAATACTTCCAATGGTGCCTGATTTTCAGATCAAGTTGTAGTGGTTTTAGAGTGTTAGAATAGCCTGCCCGTGTGAAGCATCGAGAACCACCCTGCTGCCGCTCGGCCCGCTCATTACATATTCCGTTTCAGCGAGCGAATATTTCGACAACAAACATTATGGTAATTCCGCCGCATAACCATCCATTTTACACCTGTTTAGGTAAATACGCTGCCTAAGCTTCCGAGACGATTTTCGTTACAAACTACCTATACCCAAATTCATTTACATGAGCACATCAGCTTAAGTGGACATAGAAAATAAATTACATTGGCACGCGTCAAAGATCTGACAGACTGCTTAATTATAATTCCATAATAATGACGACAAGCATCGACGTCGTTAATATAATACAAACATTATATTTGATACCGAATAAATTAACACGAAATGAAAGCTCCGACATTTTCCTTATGTTAGGGGAGAATAGCACGCTGTCGTCGAGTAATCTCTGTTGATTCGTCAAAATGTAATGTTGCCTGTACAGGTAGGTTAGGGACATCAAACACATTTGTCCAAATTGCTATGCATAATTTAAATGGCATGATAATTCATGCGTGCGCGTACTACAAAGTGATTAATTTACTGTATATCAGTGATAATGATGACTCTTAGCATAATTATTACTAAGATAAACTATTAAGGAAAAATCTTGCTTCTTAAAAAAGTAAAAAAGGTATTTTAAAAGTACAGCTACCGACCATGAAAATTGATATCGTTCTAACTGTTCCCAGATCCTTGAAATCAATAAATTTACATGGTACACTCGGACTAGTTAGTAAAAATCTTAAATGGTCCTTAAAAATAGATTAAAAAACAAAGTACACTCAACCTATGGAACCGTAGGCCACTCTCAATATCAAAATGACAATTATAGTAGAGATTTCTTACAATCCGATAAATATCATAGTTCCCGAGCGGCGTAGGGTTCCATTTGGTTAAAATTAATTGTCATTGCTATTTGGTTAACAATGCTTTTTGCTGCCATTTTCAAATATTATATAAATTTATTAGCCAGCTAAATCGCTATAATTATGCCCATTGTCAACACAAGCAACATGAAACAGTTAAGCACGAATGTACCTATATCTGTACATTTCCCTCACAACAATACTGGAATCCGGCATAGGTAGTATAAACTAACGAGATGCTACAATCCGACGCGGGCGGGCCAATTAGACGCAGCTACCTCAAACACGACGAATTAATGTTTCTGGCATAAAACAGCCCACGGCGACGACCGGCCTCCTGCGGGAACTTTCTTAACGAGTTCGCTGCAAATTTCAAATGGTAAGAGCAAAAATTCGACAGCGGATTTTGTACCGAGAAATGAAGAATGGAAATTATAATTTTCTCCTTTATTATAAAGAATCGCGTTTTTTGTTGGCAGGTGTAGGATACGATTAAAATTTGTGCTGTTTACATAATTTTATCGATCGCGAATCATAATAATTATTTAAAGACTTTTTTAAGAAAACGAGCTAAAAGCCTGTTCGCCTAATAGAAGCTCAAAGAACGATTTCGTTTTTCCAATGAAAAGACAATATTTCAAAAAGTACAGTCAGTCTATACGAGTATAGTGAACCAACATAATTTTGGTCTACCACTTTTCGACTTTCCTACAACGGAAGAGAGTCCAAAAGTGGTGGACCATATCTTTGGCTTTTCTTAATATATTATTAGGTTACCTGGGTACTTAGCCAAGTTACCAATCGCTGCCCCGTAATCGTCAAACATAAACGAAAGGCTACTAACTGTCTTTGTCGCACTAATAAGAAAGAGTGACAGAGAGGGAAAATCACGATACGCTACTAAACGTTAGCGATTGGCAGCTTGGCTAACTTAGCACTCTGCTCTATTAGGATACCCTGGGAAGTTATTTTGGCACCAAGTGCGGAGATTAGAATGCATGGTGTTACATACCATATAAAATGTATGTATTTTACCTATAGTAAAAACAATATTAATATTCATCATGCCCATAGGTCTGTATACCTAAAAAACTTTGTCTACCTATTTCAAAATTTTCAAACTATTCAAATTACCTATGTAACGGTAACCGTTTTAGATACGATTGAAATCAAACTACGATGCGATAGTAAGAGAATTTGAAGTGAGAAATCGAATGCCCAATATAGCAGCGCCGAACCGATGCAAGTACAAATAGGAAAAGGGGCAACGGTTAACAAGGCACCTGTGACAAGGAAATTGCATCATACGACACTTGTCCAGGAACTGCAAACCTCATCAATGTTGTCAGAATTTCTGCTCCTGAGAGAACCAATTGTGATATTGACGAAATATAGAAAAAAATACGTCAAATATTTTTAAGAGGATTTATTTAGCTACGAGTAGCATTATACTGAGGAGAAGTTTCATAAGTTGCGAAACTAGAGAAGATAACTATAGAGAGCTATAAATAATGTTCTCGGGAATCTGAATTTAACAAATCTAATCAAGCCAGGACCTTACTAGATGCATGTCTTAAGAGTTATATATACTGCGTTATAAGCCATTTATTTATTTACTGGAAGGCGTAGCGTGGGTAGGCCGCACAAGGTGGACCGATGACCTGGTGAAGGTCGTAGGAGTCCGCTGGATGCGGGTGGCGCAGGACCGGTCATTGTGGCAATCTTTAGGGGAGGCCTATGTTCAGCAGTGGACGTCTTTCGGCTGATATGATGATGATGATGATGATGAAGCCATTTATTTACGATATAAAATAATGATTTATAACACATTTTTACACGACTGCCAAAAGGAGAGTATATGTGTTCAGTCCCTATGTATGTTTCATATTTTCTTTAAACGCGCAGATCTTCGCGACCGCTTAAGCGTTTTTATTGGTGTAAGGTATCATTAGAATCCTCGTGACGTCGCGGGTAACATAGGATATGTGACGTCACGTTAAAAACAATATGGCGGCCTAAAAATTCAATATTATCTAACCAAAAAAAATAAATATGAAAGAAATCTATCGAGTTTGGTATCAAAATAAAGAGCTTTAAACAACGATTACGAATATGTATATAACTTATATGTTTGTTACTTATTCTAGAAAAGCCAGATCAATTAAAATACAATTAAAGCGCAAAGAATAATATGTCATCTAAATGATATGATTTGGGTATCAAATTAAAGCATTTTGTATGCCGATTGCAAATATATATACAAGTTATATGTTTAAGTATATGTTTGAAGAGAAAACTCGAAATGTTCTACATCGCACTATTGAAGTTTTTCTTCAATGCCTAAGCCGTGACAGGACTGTCACCCTTGACACATCTTCTTGAACGCTAAGAAGTGTGTATGAAACAGATAGATTGTATGTACGCGCTTGTGGTCAAGGGGTAAATTGCACAGCTGCTACGCAGCGGTCGTGAGTTCAATCCCCGGCTCGTAACCGATGAGTTTTTCAAATAAAACTTATAAACGATATGTCGTTTGATATACAGTACCGGTCAAAAGTTTAAGTTCACTCCATGATTTTGATATAAAATAGACTTTTGGGCGATTTTTTTTTTCAGTGTTAACAGTAAAATTTTAAGAGCTAGTTAATATTAATTTCCCATACAATCTGAACAATTTTAAACATTGGATCCGATAATAATTCATAGGCAAGTGAAGTTGTCATATTTTGATGATGACATGACTACCAAAAGCTGCCACAGCTGCCTTGCAAGTGTGAAAGTGATGCGTAGAGCGATAAATAGATAAAACGGGACCATCATAAGCCACCAGTAATGTACAAAAAGTGCTTTACGGTGAAAGAAAACATCGTGAGGGAACTTGCATACATCTGCGAAGAAATCAAGTATTAGGCCAGCGTTGCCAGAGGAATGTCCCTAAAATACTATCACAATAGCAATTGTAGCCAAACAAAATTGCTTTACGTGTTGTAACATGCGCATAAAATTTAAAACTTGAAATATCTTAACAATATGATATCTTAATAATTAATATCTTGAAATATATTAATAATATGTACCTATGTAGTTTGCGAGATAAGAGACATTTAAAATGGGCCGGTTTTTTTCATCCAAAATATAAGCCTAAAATTTTTGTTAAATGTCAAATTGGTAATTAAGCATACGATAGGTACAACAACGTCACTAGGAAACGAGTATAGTCAGACATAGGTGCTGGAGAGGAACACTAAAGTATGGTTTTGAACGTTCTACCGATGGCTTTTGGTCAGATCAGGGTCGGATTTGGCCTTAACATTTGCGCAGGGGAGTTGGTATGAATGAAGGCAGGTTGGCCTGGAAACTTGAGTCCCACGCAGCTCGCAGGCAAGCGCGCTGGGTGGCCGCACTCAGCTTTTACTCGAAAACATTTTTGGGCTTCGTTTTAATGCTACGCTTTTCCATTGTATAGCGAAGGAGCGCTGGGCTCTGGTAGCTTGGCCTTCGGCCTTGCAAGCCGGCGCGCCTTTAGGGGACACTTCGGGCCTTCGGCCTTACGTGGAGCACGGTTTACAGCCTTCGCAGGTTGTGGAAACAATCGTCGGGTCTGCAGATTTCCGATTCGCTTGCATGTTACACTATTCCATCACGTAGTGTGGTAGCGCTGGGCTCTGACTTCGATTGTTAAGGCAGTTAAGAAGGACGGTTGTACCACTTGGGCTCGCTCGTCGGGACTCTGACCATCGGGATTGCGCTTGAAGCACCCCGATAGTTACGCTCCAGGCCTTCGGCCCTTCTTCGGCCTTGCTTTAAATTTCTGCCAAGTGACACTTGAGCCCTCTTAGTTAAAGTCTGTGCCTCTGGCTCCGGTGGTCCGGGCTGGGGGCTCGGCTTTTGGCCTCGCAAACCAGCGCTTCTCTAAGGAACGAATCGGGCCATCGGCCCTACGTGGAGTACGTCCTACGGCCTTTGCAGGTTGTCGAAACGATCATCGGATTCATTTTAACGTTACACTATTCCGTCAGCTGATGTGGTAGTGCTGGGTTTTAGCGGCTCGGCCTTCTGCCTCGCGAACTAGAGCGCCTCTGAGTGCCGCTTTTGGCTCTACGCGGAGCTCGGCTTTAAGTCTTCGTTGGAGTTCGAAGCGAACCGTTGCACGCTGGGCCCTCCGGTTCGATTATTAAATTAGTTAGGAGGGACGGTTGTACCGTGCGGGCTCGCTCGTCGTGCCTTGGGCCCTACGCGGATGTCGGTTTTTTAGATGCTGGGGTATTTGAAGAAGCATGGTAATTCAATTTTCTCGCAGCTCGGCCTTCGGCTTCGATTTCAATTTGCAAGCGACGTGCTTGGGCTCTCGAAGTGAAGGTCCGGGCCTCCGGGAGCTCAGTTTTCGGCCTCCGACCCTGAAGCTCGCCCTTCGGACTCGCTCAACATAAATTTAAACTGGTTTTAGTAATGTTTCAGGTTTTTGAAATTCTATCCAACTTTAAAGAAACTCTAGATTCACTAAAAGGTTTCAAATAAATAAAATAATTAAAAAATTAAAAAACACGCCTGCCGTTTCAAGCGAATTGAAAAGTAACAAATAATTCCTTTATCAGGTTAATTCTTGTAGCGTATCTACATAATAATAATTATAATAGGCGCTTGTCTTATTACTTACTAGATTTTGTTGCAATTGCAGTCGGGGAACCTCCATATATTTATATTTTCCGCAATGAAAGGTTCCCCGACTGCAATTGCAACAAAATCTAGTAAGTAATAAGACAAGCGCCTATTATAATTATTATTATGTAGATACGCTACAAGAATTAACCTGATAAAGGAATTATTTGTTACTTTTCAATTCGCTTGAAACGGCAGGCGTGTTTTTTAATTTTTTAATTATTTTATTTATTATAAGTTCTCATGGAAACTTTCTCAATGGGAACTTCTCTCATGTTTTTCGTAAACTTTCGAGTATGATCATGCAATTTAAAGAATGTTCTGCATATAAGTATATGTACATTGCTAACTACGAGTACAAACGAAATCAAAGGTAATAACTATTCATAAGAATACGAAATTCATTCAACTGACAACATTTCAATTTGTTCGCTGAAAACTAAGCCCAAATATGATCTTAATTTTTCAATACGAGCCATATATAAAAATGTGCGTTTTTATATTAGATCGTCAATAATGATCGCCTTTTTTAGGGTTCCATAGTTAACTAGGAATCCTATCTCTTAACCCTTAGTGAAGGGTATTGTTGAATAGGTCTTTCAAAAATAATATTTAACCTTAATTATAGCCTAGTCGATGAACCAAAAGCAATGAAAACGCAAATATCATCCACTGACTCTTCAATAAAGTTTACAAATAAGTACCTATATAAAATAGGAAGTGAAGTGTGGACACGTCTTGGATGAATTTCAGCAATCCAATCCAATAATATTACTGCAAGCAAGGTTGTGATAGTCTTGTAAGCTACGTCAAATTACGATTTGCGCCGGATGGATCGAGTGTCAATGTAGATGTACATACATTGCTGGGTAGATGACATTATTTCTGGTCGCTGCTCTGAGCTTCAGTAACATATCCATCTCATAACTTTAAATAAACATCTACATTTCATCATCATCATCATCATCAGCCTATGATAGTCCACTGCTGGACGTAGGCCTCTCCTATTAACTATGCGTATAGACGCATTTGGAGGTAAATCTACATTTAATATTCCCTTATTTCGGCGATCTAGAAAATGATTATAAACATACGCCAAATCAGTTTGCATGCTACAATTGACAATATTTCAAAATTTTAACGTTTCATTTTTATGAGCTTAGAAGAAAGTAGGTAAAATTTTAAGATACCCGTATTTTTTCTTTTTTACGATGGCTCAGTTTTTCATTCAAAAAAAGCATTTTTAAAAGTCTCTCGTGCCATGGAGCTTCGGTCGCCCCTTGGTGTGGGACGTCACCTGCGTCGACACGTTGGCGCCGTCCGACGCTGAGGGGTCTGCTCGGAGGCCTGGATCAGCCGCGGACCAGGATCAGACACTCAAGCGCCGCAAGTATGCGTTTTTAACGAACGAATACGAGTTTGCCGCGCTTGCTATGGAGACACTGGGTCCGTGGTCCTCCGACACTAAAAGGGTAGTCAAGGAAGTGTCGGCTGATTGGTGTCTCGGGCGATCCTAGGGCGGGGTCGTTCTTTGTCCAGATGCTGGGTTTGGCGCTACAAAGGGGGAATGTCGCCAGCATTTTGGGGAGTTTTCCGGAGGCAGGGGACCTCAGGGAGGTTTTTTATATTTAATTTTAAGTTAAAATATTTTTGTTAGTTTTGTAATTAAGGTTTTTATTTTTTTCGCTAATTATAATTATTTTAGTTTATTTTTAAGGTTATAATGTATTTTACTATTATGTTTCATGTACCATTGTAAATGACAAATTTAATATTTTTAAAAGTAGCATATTTCTAAAAGTCATAAGTAAAAATGACGTCACACCCCCAACAAGAATCCAAAGCTGAAGTAATAAAAAAAAGTCGAAACATGACAGTCTGAGTTCTGACAGTTCTGTTGTCGTTATTCGTTAATTAGTTGTTATTGTTAGTTTCATCAGCGGTTTGTGAACTGAAACAAAATTAGTTTACAATTATGGCGTCAAGTAGCGAAGGCCATCTGCGTATGCCGTTGATTAAATATTGTTTTATGTGCAATTGTAAAAACAATTCGAATATATGCCCTGAAAAGCATTTTTTTTCTGTTCCCATTGAGAACAGAGCAGAATGGTGTCGAGCAGCAGGATTGAAAGGCACATCTAAGTCCATTTTGCATGGGTTTTGAAGTTATCGTACGATAAATCAGTATTATCATTATTATTTGCAAACATTAACACCATGTTAAAAATGCAAAAATCCTTGAGTGTTGGATTTTCATCATTATATGAAACTATTAATGTGTCATTCATGTCATGTTTCTTACATTCTTGGATAAATTCATGTAAATTTGGGGCCGGGGGCACTCGAGGTAATTTACGCTTCTTTCCAAATTCTGAGGCAGTAATAAATTTATCTTTGGTTACAGTGTATTCATCCTTACTTGTCTTATAATGTAAACAAACCACAGACCAAGTAAAACAAACAAAACGTCAACGATGATCAAAAGACAATCACTAGTGATTAGAAATGTCGATATAATGAAATGTCAGCGATAATTTCACTGCTTAGGTACGTAAATAGAGGATTATCGATTTTACATCGTCTGTCAGGAAGAGAATTAATTCGTATAAGATTATATCAAAAACTATGGTTAAATTTCGAGGATTTTTCTCTGTCGCTCCAACGAAGGCGCCACTAGTCATGAGAAAAATCACATGAAGTGCACCCGTAACGAACAACGTGAAGCGAAGTAGCGAAACGAATGACGTTTGACGTGAAGATTTTATTCAATATTCAATAGACAACTAAGCACTGCCAGTCTTTGAATAAAATAAATATTGAAATCAATTACAAAAACCGGCCAAGAGCGGGCCATGCTCAGTGTAGGGTTTCGTAGTTATTCAAAAGCGGCTGGGCCGATTATGTTCGAAATAGTTTTATGCCAGCCCACTATTCATGATTTTTTTTGGACCTTTGGATCAAAAGTTAGAGGGGGGGACAATTTTTTTTTCATCTGGAGCGATTATCTCCGAAAATATTGACTTTAGAAAAAAACTTTCTTAAAAGCCCCTTTTTCTTTTTAAGAGACCTATTCAATGATACCCCACACTATACGATTACAGCAAATTAAAAAAATCACCCCACATCACCAATTGGGGGGGAGGTACCCGAAAAAAAATTTTTTTTACTTTTTATTGTATCACTTTGTTGGCATGATCAATATGTATACCTGTACCAAATTTCAGATTTATTATAGTATTAACGGCCACTCTCAAGTATGCTGCGGAAAGACGGATATAGCGAAACTATAAGTATGGGTTCCGTTGTTGCCATTTTTGCTACGAAACCCTAATAAATTTTGGTAAATTACTGCAATTTATTTTAATTACATTTTCCTCGAGTTGTACTTTAAGTATTAATATCGATATATTGACATGCCAACATTATGGTACATAGACAATCTAGACATCGCAATGTCACATCAATGTCAGATGTTTTTAAAGTTATCCGACCGTAACAGCATTTATTGACGAAAATCTTTACAGAAATTGATATTTTTCAGTGCTTTTTTGAGTGATTACAATACTTTGCGAGTTTAATTAAGTATGCAACAACATTTGACGTGATGATTAATGTGTAATTGCAGAGAAAAGTGTGATAATGTTTTCAAAAAGTGTTTGTTTACATGATAAGGATGAATGCACCTTACAGCTTTTGTTAATCTAGGTCTGCTCCAGTAACAACTAGTAGATGTTGGCGATGGCTCCTCAGTCTTTTTGACAAGCCACATCAGAAAGCACAATGAATGTTTGCAACCCCCTTCAGCCGCCTTGCAATCTTGGCAGTTAACATCAATTATTGTCTCATTCTCCTCATCTATATGTGCAGTAACTTTATTTAGTTTCGTGCGAATTCTCTGCTCAGGACTAATTCTGCATTGCACTGTGCATTTCCCTGCGTCTCGTTTTACTTCTACATATCCCACAGCATTGTCGACATATGAAGTACGAGAAGATAACAATGATTTTGCCCCTCTTATTTGAGCTGCGTAATGCTTATCACTTGCCGACGTATACTCCAGCATCATCCAGGTTTCCACGCGGGGCAAATTCCTGCTGTCGGCCTGACAAAAACCTTCTGAAGTCTTCATTATTATTTTAGAAAAGAAAAATCGGTGTCCGATTACAGAATGCCATGTAAACGTTGGAAGTGATATCGGAGTCCAGTAGGAGAGTGCCAAGTGGTTAGTTTTTCTTTCAAAATGTGCGAATTTTACAGTCTTAGGCAATAAGTGAATCGAGAAGAGAAACCGAATAACAGATAAGTCCTCACAATTCTCACAAAACAATTAATTGACATTGACAACTTGACAGGAGCTAACTTTTTAATCGCTTCACTACTAAGGTGTCTAAGGTCTCCCTCAATACAGCAGGAAAAGTGACGTCATCATTAGTTTTATACTAATTTGTAGTTTTTTTCCAAAATTAATGAATAAAAATATCCAAAAATATTTTTTTTTTGGTAGCTAACACATTTATACCGAAATGGTTTTCGAATTACGAACTTTTGAAAATATGAAATATTGTCAATTATGGTAACTTAATTATCTACAGCTATTTCGGTCTTATATATCTCGTTTACATACGATGCTTGCCCATGTACTGTAAGATTCGGTAACCGTATCATGACTTGGCATGTAATGGTTGTTATCTTGGCGTTTGCTCGATAATTAAGTAGTCCATCACGCTCACTCCAATACATCAGTGCGAGCGCAATAGACTGCTTTACGTATCTAGTAAATGCTAACGTGAATTTTAGTTACCAACTAATTTTACTGCTAGGGGTCCAACTGCCTAATCTAACTTGAATATACATTGCGTCCCAGTTCGTTGCTTTTCATGTCTTTGCGATTCGATTGCCTCGTGTTTTGTTGAAGTGACAAAATGATATCAAAAGTTTTTAACATTTACGTGCGGCTTCTACATTTGCTTACTTAGTTTCTCTCTAAGCAGTAGTAAGATCCTACCTGTATACCGTGTACACACTCGTGATCTGCGGAGTGACAAGCACTCATTGCGGAGCCCTGGGGCGCGGCCCTCAGCACCCCATTGTTGGCTTACACGTGCTGTACGGAGCTGAGAATGCTACAAACGTGTGCATTAGCGCCTTTACGTATATATTCCTACGAATCGTGATTGCAGGCTCTTATCATCGGCTTTGTTTGATGGTTCGACTCCTCAAAATCATAATTTATTGAAAACGGATAGAAAAGCTTAAGGCAGCCGTACACCCGTAAGTTCTTCCGTAAGTTATAGGGATAGGGCTATACTAAGGAATGAGGTAGTGATATTCACCTCTCATTCCTTAGTATGTAGCTCCGTCACTATTACTTACGTAAGAACTTACAAGTGTGATCCCGGCCTAAGGCCAAATTATACTTAGGCTCTAACCTACTCAACTACGAATATGTACTTACTACAATCAAATAGCAGACATTATCAGATTAATTTCAAAATATTTAATATTAAACTCTAAAAATCGTATTATTATTAGTTACGCTTCCTCGTATTTTACTTACATATCTGGTTTTCATGACGCTTTAAATTCTACTACGAGTGTATAATATTGCCTGAGATATAAACCCAGATTGGAAAACGCTCATCTCAAAAATTTACGTATGTTATAGGGCTGATAATAATCCGAATAGCAATTTATTACAAGCGACTTGTGTTCACTGCTCACATAAATCTGAACATAATATACGAGCATCTTATAAAAATATGGAATCTGAGTAATCTTACTTACTATTTTTAATATAGTATATTACATTCTCGCGTGATCGTAAGTAATCTCTTGATCTATGGTTGACTCTGAACTATTAGGTATTCTAATTTATTATTATGTAGCATATGGGTGATGAATTTTATTAGATGAATGATTTAGATTATCATAAATCTCCGCGCATTGTATGAAATAACTTGATCTCTAGATTTATTAAGAGGGCAGCGACCCTCTCGCCGGGTGCTAACTTCGAGTACCACCTACGAAACTTCCACGGATTGCACGGATCAAGTAGGTAGGTAATCCTTTTTAAATTGTGTTTACTTTGCCTATTTAATAGTGTGTAATATGTACTTTGTAATCTAGATTACAACGTACACATACAAATGTAATTTACAGAAGTTATCATATTATTTTTTGCTCAACTCTGATCTCAGGCAACAAGCATCCCTACTTTATTGCTAAGTCCGTTCCCATTGTCACCAAACATGTAGACCTAGTCGCATGTCAACAGTAAATCGTATCACGATAAAACGCCAAGGCCACAAAAACAAACAGGGAGAGAATGTGTGGAAGTATCGGTCAGTTTGCCTTCGCTTGGCGCGCGCAAAAATACCTGCGTCACGCTAACTGCCGCCATAAATCTTCCACTTCCGAGGAGATTTCTCTTCGGGACGCCTGCGCCGGGAACTAGCGATGTAACGAATATTCGCATTCGCGAATATTCGCATGTTTTAAAATATTCGCATTCGTATTCGCATTCGCAAAAAATTTACTCGAATATTGCGAATATTTTTATCTAATTATTTCATTCTCGGCAGGAAGTACTACATTCTAAGTTGACCTGAAGTTCTCGTTTGACCTTGAGATACAAAAACTTGCGACTCTAAAAATGATACATTTTAACTGAATGATGAATAAAATGTAAAACTTATTATTATTTTCAACTTTATTGCATAATGCACAACAAAAGAGTATAAATGGCGGACTTAAAGCCTTTGGGGATTGTCTACCTGCATTATCTAATGTTCGTGTATATGTATGTTGTATAATACCCAATATTCTCATTCGCATTCGTATTCGCGAATATGAATCGCAAATATTCGCATTCGCGAATAATCCAAAGCCGATATTCGTTACATCGCTACCGGGAACTCGCAACTTTCGCGCGTGCTCGGCCGGCCACTTCCGAGCTCTCGAGGATTCCACCAAATTATTAATAGTATTGTCCTTGTTTACAAACTTTCTTTCGTAGGTTCGATCCCATTTAGGCAATTGAGTACCATCTCATGGGTAAACGAGAGTTTAAGTCGCTAGGGACTACAACCATTGAAATGCTTTATGGAAAAATTGTGATAAAACACAAATACAAGTATTATCTGTCAGCCTCCGTAGCCTAGTTGGTAGTGACCCTGCCCACGAAGCTGGAGGTTCCGGGATTCGAATCGCGGCGAGGGCATTATAATTTGTGTATTTATTTATAACAAATATTTGTTTCTTGGTCATGGCTGTCTATGTATTTAAGTATCTATATGTAAGTATATATTATATATATCGTCGCCTGGTACCCACATCACAAGCCTTCATTGAGCTCACCGTGGGACTGGGTCGATTTGTGTAAGATGTCTCAAGATATTTATTATTATTTATTTATCAAACTGCAATTAGAAACACTATACGCGATCACAAGTACTGTTGACACAACAGTGTATAAGTCAATTTAGGATATAATCATAGTTATATTCATAGTTAAGTGGAGAGACTTACAGAGAAAAGGTAAAATTTATTGCTCACTACATAAACAACTCTATTCTTTGTTGTTGTGTTATTTGTTGTGTCAACAGTAGGTACTTTCGAATCCCCTTCTGATTTTGGTTTAATAATATGTAATGCAATATTTCATCCAAATTACAAAATTAAATATTTTTTATGTTAAAAGCTTATTAAAGATTCATAGCAAGGGCTACAAGGGTTAGGCAACAGGTTAAATACCTATACACTTAAATAATAAATATTAGAATTCATGGCTGATGAAAGCTGAGGACGTGGGTTTTAAATCCCACTTCCGCCGTTGTCAAACTTGGTATTTTTTCTTTGGTAGATATCTAATATTAATAATTTAAGTATAAAATCAAAAACATATAACATAACCAATTTGATATGCTCCACAACACACATAAATAATTTTACACTAAGTGAAGGTACTGACTTGGCCGTGTGGTGACGGCAGTAAAAATACATTTTTCACCACCCTAACTCCTCCTGCGGGTGTCGTAAAAGTCGACGAAGGGATCGAAGTGTCACTGACCATTATTTAATAAAAGATTGATGATGGGCAGCAGCGTCATCATAGTGGACACATTACTGCGATCTCCAATCCGCTTGCCCAGCATGGCGATTATGGGCATATACCTCCTAATGCGTCTATACGCATAGTTAATAGGAGAGGCCTACGTCCTGCAGTGGACTATCATAGGCTGATGATGATGAAGGTACTGACTACATAGCAAATGAATAGTAGTAAAAAGGTTAAAAAACAACGACTTACGTTAGAAACAACCTCATTAGGAAATACAAATCGGATTACTTACCTGGCCAAAACGGCTGACGTTGTTTACTTTAATATTTTCGCTTTCCAGCCAATCCCTGTAATAGCCCAATATTATGCAAAATACCTGCGAGGTTGTAATATTTAATTGTGCCCCGAGCGCGCCAAGGAAAATTCCAAAAAATAAAATCTTGAAACGCAAGATTTTCTATTCCCGTTTTAATTTGGACGGCATTTATTTGGATCGTCGCTTATTTAATCACGAAAAAAAACGGAAATTATATTTCCCCCTCACCTCACCTCTTTAGTATCGCTTCAGGGGTTTTATCTCTTATGCTTAGTATTTATATGATCTGATTATAGTAATTATATTGCCGTGTGGTGACGGCAGTAAGAATACATTTGTCACCACCCCAACTCCTCCTGCGGGTGTCGTAAGAGTCGACTAAGGGATTAAAGTGTCACTGACCATTCTACAAGATTGATGATGGGCAGCAGCGTCATCATAGTGGACACATTACTGCGATCGCCAATCCGCTTGCCCAGCGTGGCGATTATGGGCATTTACCTCCTAATGCGTCTATACGTATAGTTAATCGGAGAGGCCTACGTCCAGCAGTGGACTAACATAGGCTGATGATGTGATAGTAATTATATAGAGTTAATCCTCCCAAAAGAGCACTGAATCTTTGAATGATTGAACATTGATAACTCCATTAGGTTGGTATGTTGTACCTTATATTATTATCGATTTTAGAAATATGCAATTCTGTATTGTATATACAATTACATTCCAATAATCATATTTATCCACCCACTTCAGTTTCTAGGAGAAGCTACCATAAGATAGGAGTGATATATTCATACAAAAAGAAGGTACCACTACATTTTGTTTTAAACCAAGCCTATAAGTATGTTTTCCAACCCTTTGCACTACCAATTATAATTTAAAAAAGTTTAATTTCTACAGAAACGAGGGAGTGTGCAAAGGAAACAAAATCAAAAAACCAAAGAGCGCAGCTTAACTGCAAACAACAAACTTAAATGAATAGCCGCCCAACAGCTTACCACTTTAACACCTCCCTGTGTGCTGAAACGAGGTTTTGTAGCTAGGGCAATAATATACCTTTCAAGTTAATAATTACATAAATAAGTACCTATAATATGTAACTACTAACTACGTATCTAATCAAAAATGAAATATCCGATAAAAATGCAACTTCCGAAAATCATTACGAACTATGCTTTAAATCAACTTAAAAAAGTTTCTGATTTCCGAGCTAGTCTTTTAGTTGCTACAAAACAAAGTTGAGTATATTTTATGCATTCATAATACCGATATTTTTCTTCCTTAACAATGTAAAATATATTTTGAAACTGAACGATGGCTTCAAAATTGTTCAAATACTAGGAGCTTGTTTATTGTTCAAATATTTGTTTTCAAAGGACGTTCCCCAGCCCTGGAACCATGTGCAATCTAATTAGAAAATTACGCCGTTGGACGAAGACTAATGAAATTACTCTTATATATGGACGACACAAGGACCCGTTAGAGCACCTTCTAAAGGAAATTACGTGGCTAACCTCGCATAGATCTTGTTGCAAAATAGTATTCGTGCAAGTTTCTCGCTATTTTCAGGTTTTCCCGTCCCAGCCGCGTAAAAAAAAAGAAAACCGTAACGTAGCTGTTTTCATCAGACTTTACTTATGCCATAAAAATGCAGCATCAAATGAACGCAAGCAGAATATATAGGTAATTTTGAAAGTATATTACTTACTTTTAAAGATGTACATATTATTTATATTTAGATATCTAATTTAAATATCGAAAACAAAAAGCGCTTGTGGCTTAGCGGTACAATGCACGGCTGCTATTTACGCAGCAGCGGTCGTGGGTTCGATCCCCGACTCGTACCAATGAGTTTTTCAAAAAACTTATGTACGAAATATCATTTGATATTCACAAGTGCTTTACGGTGAAGGAAAATATCGTGAGGAAACCTGTGGATATCTGCGAAGAAATTCAAGGCTGTATGTGAAGTCTCCAACAAGTACTGGGCCAGCGTCGGGACCACGCAAAATACCTAGCCACATTTGATGTAATGTCGAGTTGCGAAAAAAAATAGCAGAATACAATAACAACAGACATTGAATGGCGCTGTTAACTTACCAATTATTTTAATATGTATTACAAAAACTGTAAGTATAATTATAAACTACAAATTGCACTTAATCGCGTAAACTTACGTTTAAAATTATATGTGGTATGGTCCTCGACCCTTTACGCTTTCAACCAAAATGAGGGGCAAAGAATATCATCCGGGTGGAATCCTGTTTTTAATGTTATTATCTATTACCAACCCCAGGGCACGCCAAGTATCCATCGCTGCTCATACTACTGCATTGTTGTTTAATACCTCCAGGTATTATGTTATAATTCTCGCTCTAGCAGTACCAATAGTAATTAAAGCATTCCCTAGACATATTGCATTAGCGCTGCATTAAGAGCCCGAGAAAGTCCCACGTGCCTTGTGAAGGCTATTCGCTAACTATTACTAAGTAGTATACTAAAATTTGTACTACATCTAATATATTGTATAATACATTTAAATGTTAATAAATTCCATGCAATTCGCAAAGCCACTGCTAGTAAAAAAAATCAACACATACGTAAACCTAGAGTTACTGCTTATAGTAGAAAAAAAATTAGATACCTACTTGTAATATTCTTTATTTATTAACTGTACAGCATAACAACACCTAATTCTACTTACTGTCAATTTAAACTCATTCTAGCTATCAGTGCCTTTCTTTGCTTGATTTTTATACCTGAAAGCTGGAGTAGAGATATACAAATAAGAATATGCGAACAAGAGCATACAGATAAACCCCGAGTAGCAATTAGGAGCCGACTCGTTAGGCGGACTAGTTTCACCCCCGCAGCTATGAAGAATGTTCCCCTAAAACCTCGCTTCAATTTGTTTTGCAATGAGGCTACTTATTTATAAGTCAAAAAAGCTTACCATTTCGATTGCTCAAACCTACTTGTTAAGGTTTTTAAAAAACTTATTTATAAAAAAATAACATTCTGAAAACAAAATAAGTTGGAAAATTACGAGTGTTTAACATATCTGTAGATCTAAATCTATGTATATTGTATGTATAGTATAGTGACAGAGGTTCTAAGTACCTGTACATCGAGTAGAGGGAACTCAATTAGCAGCAATTATTCCAACAGCGACGCTACGCCAACCCAAAAGTTTCTTGGACTATTTCGTAATTAATTTTGTTTCCAGCGACCTCCGCCAAAGCTCACCGCAGTTTGACTTTACACAAGGTTTAGTCTTCCCTGTCCCATGTTTATCTACCACTTAATACTATCTCAACACATGTAGGATAGTCAGCTCTTATATTCTAAAAAATATATTTTATTTTAACAGAAACCGTAATGTAATAAGGCATTTCTAAAATTGTTACTTTCTATAATTGAACAAAACTTAAACTAAATTTCCAACATTTAAGAACAACTATCATGAAAAGTCTTATATCAAATGAAGCAATAGAAGAAACTTTCCAATGGTTTTCACGCCCGCGACTACATAGTGGTCCATAACGACCATATAAGGCCGATTGCTTTCTTAAACTTATCCCATTTGTACACCCAGCCTCAAGGACTTGGAACTTCTTTATTGTGCCAAAGTTACGAATGAGAGCGGATATTTCCATTTCTATCGGATTAGTAGGCCCAAACCAATAAATTATTATTGTACCATGGCATAGAGGGGATCCGTTATGAAACTCGGGTGATAAATGGCACCGCAACTATTACTTTCTGACGCTCCGGGGGCGTGATGCGTGCGGATAACAAACGGTTTTATAATAACACCCAATTTACATTCACGTATCATTTAATCTCCTGCTATCAGGGCATTCCCTCACCAGCTATCCTGTTTATTGTTGAATTGCACGAAAAGCTCGTTAAATTAAGCAGGGTTTACATTAGGTGTATGAATGCAGCCATTTGAAATTATGATCATTCACCTGCATATTGCAAACAACTTGTGATTTGGTGGGTGCGATGTAAAGTCCCATATTAACATCGTAAGGAACCCATTTCCATTATCATCCCCAATTTCGTGCTCCAAAGGCACTTAAGCACTTAATGGATCTCGGCTCCCCATAATTTAGCGGGCCGCTGGATTGAATAAAACCGTAAATCTTAACATCAACCTAACGAAGGTATTTTATTTAACGATGACTGATTTGAGTCAATTAATATTCCAGCCAATGATAGCGTGTGCCCGTGCTCGTTTAACAATGGAGTCACATGTTGCGGTAAATACAAGGTCTATAAAAAAGTTGCCAAAATTGTAGTCTGCTAATGTGAGAAAGCAGACGTTCCGCGTGGTGGCAGAATGCAGCAGTCCACAAATAAACCGGATCAATACCGTACCGCGCCGACCTGAACTGAGCCTCCCTGGTGACTTGTTCCGTGCCACGTCAGATTATCACGTACTCTTGCATTATATAGAAAACAATAAATTATTTCTCTTTACTGAAAACATTTATTAATGTAGGTACCTAAACTTGATAACATTTATTATACCAACCACTGGATATAATTTTTAAAGCGATACTCGTAATTGAATTGATTTTAAAACGAACATGTTGGTCAAATGTTAGTGAGAATTGGGGGTGGGGGCGTGTGTTTCAGAAGTAGCCATGGGCAATTGAACGTGGTGATGACGGCATCGAACGGGGCAGGTAGATTTCACGTCAAACATGCAAATCCAAATACATTCCAGAAACCCTTTGGGAAATACAAACTCTAATACTCACGAACAACACAACATTGTTCAACGTGTTCCCATGTAAATCCTATAACTACGGTTGATCTTAGATCCCGGGTGACTTGTTGCTCTAACCATTGGTATCACGTACTCGGATAATATTATGTATGACCAAAACCTTACTAATAACAGTGTAACCGGATGGCGTAATCCCAAAAGATTCTCCCTTAATAAATATCATTTATGAAAGAACCTCTCGCGCCGAATAAATAATAAATTTACTGTCCCGTAATAAAGGTCTACGTCATGGAAATTGGAACCTCTCTGATGGAGATATTGTCTGCCTATTAGTGGATAGGGTGGATACATACGTACATACAAATTGAATTCGTGTAACTGAGGCTTATTTTTGACATTTAAAATAGAATTAACAATTTATTGTCGTTTTTGGTAATATGAATTTGGCGACAATTTTAAACAGACACTTTACATAAACGAACTTTTTGATAACATCGTCTATAATAATTTCTGACAATGTATTTAGGTATCTGTACTGTAAGTACCTACGTAAATCCGCTTTGATACTTTATCAGTAATTATAGTCCACCGAGTTCACCTTTTAACGTTGCAGTACGTACTTAGGTATTTACATAAATAATGCATGAAATTCATGTCAGTGGGGACAAACATGTTAGGAATTAGCAGTTTCGATTTTCCGAAGGGATTGGCAACACAAACAACATAACGAACTTAAAGTCCACATGCAGCAAGGCTTAACTATTGATTGAATTTTAGATACACGTCTAACTAAGCTAATGACAGTTTAGAATTTCAGTTTAACCATGGATAAACGTGTTCAGGGCTTAGTGAAGCAATTAAAATAG
Organism: Thaumatotibia leucotreta; assembly: GCA_025490895.1. Classification (NCBI taxonomy): domain Eukaryota; kingdom Metazoa; phylum Arthropoda; class Insecta; order Lepidoptera; family Tortricidae; genus Thaumatotibia; species Thaumatotibia leucotreta. Next base: position 66,309 of record JALPQI010003453.1, read on the forward strand.
ATTAGGAAACAGTTTAGTCAGAGTCCAAATTTATACACGTAAGTACCTATGAAAAAGTTCCTCGTCCCAAAATTCGATGTAAATTTTAAAGCCAAAACAAAGACTTATGAAATATTATCTAACGACCTGGTAGTATCTTTAGTACGGTACATTTTCACAACAGGCTAATTGTTTACACAACTCCACACTTTCACGATATTTTACACACGATTTCAACATTTTTAAAGGAAGAGACAAATTAGAAAGCCGCCAATAGCAACAATTAGTTGTATAACTTTTGATATTTCTAAATAACTACGAAATAAGAATACCACATGTATTATTCACAAAAACGAAATAAAAGTGATTCAATTTAAGATTCTAGTTAATTTAGGATAGTTTCGAATCTCTTCAGCCTATATTTCAACGATTTGCTCGTGGAGCTGAGAAGCACCAAGAAAGGATGTCATATCGGTTTCACTTATATTGCCAACATTAGTTGTGCCGATGATATGGTGCTTCTCAGTCCCTCGATCAGTGGTCTCCGAAAACTCTTAGGTGTTTGCGAGAAGTACGCTTATAATATAACCACGGCCTGGATGTAAACCTGTAACGTTGAGTATCGTTGAATAGATATTTTAAAAAGAATACCTTAGGGTCCCAAAACAAATCTTTTCCAAAAGTCAATATTCTCGGACATAACTGATCCAGAAAAAATAAATTTAAGCTTAGTTGTAAAGCAACCGAGAATAAGCTTACTCTGGATGGATATTGATCAAATAAATGTGCTATTTCTCTATGTGGTATTTTATTAAAATTCTTTAAGTCCCATAAAATCATCATATTATATTATATTTATGTATATATCCATATGTGTATATTTTACTCTATATTGTGTTTTTTTTTTAAATATTAATTTATCAGTTAAGTTATAGTATTTCCCCTTTTTTTTTTGTAACTTTAACTCTGCATTTATCGCACCGCCTACATATTTTCTGCTTTGCCCGAAGGTTGACTGGTAGAGAATGCCTTGTAGCATTAAGTCCGCCTTTTGTACAATTGTATTTTTCTTTTGTGCAATAAAGATTAAATAAATAAATAAAATCATCATCAGCCCGTTGCAGTCCACTGCTGGACATAGGCCTCCCCCAAGGTACGCCACAGAGCTCGGTCTGCTGCTTTATGCATCCAGTTTCTGCCAGCCCCCTTATGCAAATCATCCCGCCATCTGGCCGGAGGGCGTCCCACGCTACGTTTACCAAGACGCGGTCTCCACTCCAGAACACGCTTGCTCCAGCGGTTATCGGTTCTGCGACATATGTGGCCAGCCCATTGCCACTTCAACCTACTAACTTTCAGAGCTATGTCGGTCACCTTAAAATACAAAGATAATATTGCTGGGTAGTAATCAGCATATTTTCGCTATTTTCTATTTACCCGTTGAAATTATCAGTTAATATGAAATGTCATTTCGAAATGTGTATTCACGTATCTATGTATTTAATAGCGAAAGGAAATCCCTAGTTAATTGAAGTTATTGCTACTGCGACTTCTATGTATGCTATGGTTATGGTGATAGGGTTGAATGGATAAAAAATGAACTATATGTATAAAAGAGGTCCGGACACCGGCCATAACAATGATTTCTCTTTGCCATCCAGCAGAGTTGGGCAAGAAGTAATCCGATTACTCCTTCCCATTACTTTTGTATGTGTACTTTATAATTTTAAGTAATTTAGATTATAAAGTACACATATAAATGTAATTTATAGAAGTAATCAGATTACTTTTTGCCCATCTCTGCCATCCAGGTAGGCGGTGACTTGCCACCGACTACATGGGTCCCTGTAAATGCCGTCATAAGAGACAGCCAGGGGCAACACCGGTATAGGTGGTTCAGGAGTGTAAAAAAGTGCGCTTTCTGCACAGTGGTTTGTGACGGCCACTGCACCAACTCGTGGCTTACGCAAATTTACACTTCCACCCCTGGAGTATATAGCTCTGACGACTCCTCTCTGGGCGGCCAATTAAGGCAAGCCAGAGCTGAAAGTCTTAGTTGGATCTAACCTTATTTTTCTTTTTACGTGGCATTCAAGTAACTATTCATTATTTGGTAGTACCTAAGGACATTACTAAAAATATTAAGTAGGTGGGCTACCTACTATGACGCTAGTAACGGCATTGGTATGTTCGAGAAATATTATTTGACCGACTGTTATCTTACTTACGACCTTTTGTTTTGCGTTAACACTTACTAGACAAGCAGCAGTCGAGAACTTTTCTATTGTTAATGACGCAAAACAAAAGGTCGTAAGTAAGATAAAAGTCGGTAAAATAATATTTCCCGAACTATATTCAACTTATATTTTACCTAGTTTGTATAAACCTTACCACCTAGCACATTATCCTCATAATAAGAAGTTATGAATAAGCAGTCGCCGCCGTGAAATAAATGAAGTAGAACAAAACGATTTCATTTCCATTCTTCTTATACTAATTGCACTTTTTCCTCGCCGTGACGCCTGGCGCGGTTTGCGCCTGCAACGGTTTATGAAAAACTTCACTTGCATACAAACTAGTTTCATTTAGGAGAGCTGAAACAAGCGCCCTGCCGCCGAGACGGACAGCCGCGCGGCCGGCCGCTCTAGGGGCTCTTTTCTCGAACAAGAAAATTACATGACAAAATTAACGTTATCAAAAACCTTTGTTTACGAATCTGTACAATTTATATACATACATTTTTTTTTAAATTAAGGCCACTTTATTAATCGAAAATAAAAACTACTTAAGAATATATACTGACTACAAACCAAATCTTAAAAAATAAATAAGTATACATAATATTAAACCAAAAAAAAACCCTTAAAAGGAGCGAATCGATCGCGATTGATTCCCGACGCAAAGGTGTCCATCGCGCTCGCAGCGTTTACACGCTGAATCGCGATGGACAGTCTACATACTTACATACATTAAATCTCACTAATCTAGCTAACTTACCCTTGATTTGAAATTTGCCCTTGTGCCATTATGCCGAAGATACTGACTGACGGCGTTTCCTCGCTGTATCGCATTGCTGATACGGCTCGGCCACGGAGACGCGCGAATTGTGCGTTTTTTGTAATCATTACGTGTTATCTAAACTAACCACCGCGCTTTGCACGTCTCGACCGTGCAATGAACAGATAAAACGCTTACCGCGCCGCAAATCGCGCGAGACTGTGGCCGAGCCGTTACGCTGTCAAAATTAGCAAAAGAAGGATGTACTTTAAATAAATCTATGGAAACGGATAAACTCGCGTATATTAACTAACTTTAACTTCATTGTGTCTTCATTGATGTCAGTCATCCCACGAACCCTGTAAAGTGTTCTAAACGTCGGAATGAAGTTAAAGTTACTTAACATACGCGAGTTTATCCGTTTCCATAGTTTTATTACATGTGTAATCCTCGCGGTAACCGAAGAAGGATATACTTATTATCATAACTTCTAATTCGAAAAGAAATCTTAGACTTTGAACATTTTCCATCTACATATATGGAAGGTTGGCCAATTTGGACGTTTTTGGCACCATAAATGTTTTTCTTCAGCAAAGAATAAAAATTGTCGCGTGGACGCCTTGTGAAGCCATAATCGCCACGCTGGACAAGTGGGTTGGCGATCGCAGTATTCCGTACCACTACGATGATGTATGTATCCTTACTGCAATTACCTCGCGACCAACTGTTGCACTTTGTATTAGAATGATTCATGAAATTTATTAGGTGCAGGTGCAGTACATGGACAAAATTAATTAATTCATTCATGGTTTTCCCATCCGTTTTCGCAGCCCCATCCATTTGCTCGCACGCATTGAAATTGGTATCATGTATTTTATTTTAATATTTCCAATTTCTGGATACAGCGCCTTTACAATCATCCTGCATGTTGAATCTGCCTCGATGCTTTTCGTTTTCACTTAATTTCTCCTTCCGCCTTGAACAGTCAAATATTGGCTTTAACATTTCGCTGATAATCAAGATATATTATGTGTTTAAGTAAGAGTAAATTAATGTATGCATTAATCAGTTTATGAGTGAAAATGTATTCGAAATTGTGGTTTTGCTGTAAGGAAATTTTGTGCCTCACATCGCGGCTAAATAATACGGGTCGGGTGTACTTTTTTATAAATTTAAAATATTTACTAGACGTACCTATTTATACGGCCCATTTTAATATCAGATATTATTGTTCAACGTATATATTTCCCTGATTTTCTCCACCAATCATAGCCACTAAGTGTAGTCCAGGAAAGTTACGCGTTTTCAAACATTAATTTAAGATGGCGATTTTTAGGGTTCCGTAGCCAAAAGGGTAAAAACGGAACCCTTATGGATTCATCATGTCCGTCCATCCGTCTGTCACAATCGATTTATCCGAAAACTATAAGTACTACTGTAATTTAATTTGGTAAGGATATGAACCGCTATAAAATTATTTATGATATTTTATATCGAAAAAAAATTTGGTCCATACATAACTAGTGGTATTTTATATCGATTTTTATACCGGATGTCCCAAGACTATATGTAGATAGAAAGATAAATTATTTGTAAATAAATTGATGATAGACTATTTTCATTTTTATTAGTGAGTAATATTACATTCACACATTTTGTATGGCGATTTTTTAGATGTATTATCAGTATTTTTCTTGCAATTTTGAGCATTCAATTTAGTAATTTTACTCTATTAATTTCTTTTAAGATACTATGTTTATTTATTTCCAAAAACAAGAAAAAAGTATGAACACAGTAAAAATAAATTATAAATAAAAAAATTGCCCCAGGTCCTGCTGGGGAGGTAGAGTGCCCAGAAGGCTGGCCGCATTGCCGCGCTGGACTGCTATGCTGAGTCTTTGCGCGAAATACTGGCCAGCCCTCTGGTCACCCGACGCCTCTATAAGGCGCTTGGAAATGTCCTTATAGAGGCGACGCGCACTTGGCCCCCACGGCCCTAGTGTTTCAACCCCAAACGTCGCAAATATGTAGCTGCTACCGAGGGCAGCATATTTGCGACGCTTGAGATCTTCTGCTAAAGATGCCGCCGCACCAGCACTAACACTGGTGCTTGGAATATGGGACGGTGCCAGGGCATCTACACATGTAGCATCCCAGACAAGGGGCCGACCCATACTCCAAGGCAACAACGTCATCCCATCGGGCATTTTGCCGTCGTCCCTAACCAGTCCGTTGGGCTCAAGGACTGCTGGTACCTTGGCAGTGACAATGGTCCTTCGGATGACGTCGTTAATGCTGGCATGGTGTGGGATTCTCCCAGCGCTCCGACTGCATGAGAGGCCGTGGTGGCTCAGACTATCTACCATAGCCCTACATTGACATCTGTGTGGCATATTTGTTGATGCCCCTATTCTAAGGCACGCGGACAACCGGAAGGTATTGTTATCCAGATACTATGTTACATTAGAAGAAATATTAAATTATAATATACAGTTCGATTCTCAGACGAAACAAATAATTTTGAGAAAATCTGTGAATGCAGAATACTACTACTACTAACATTTAAAAATAACATAATTATGTCTTATTTCAGCAAAATATCTATCTACGATATTAAGAGTATTTTCCCTTCATGTCCTATAGTTTCGGGACACCCTGTATACTAACTCAGGTACCTATGAGTACAGAGTAATACTATAACTAGGGTTAGGATTTTGGTGGCATTTATGGAACAGAGAGCAGTGGAGTCGGTGTTACAAACATTTTTTACTTGAATAAATGATTAACTTATAAAATAATAACGAAATAGTGTTTAGTTAAAGCTGGATTTATCAATGAATTTAAATAAATAACACGAATTTTATTTTTGAGTTTCTAAAAAAATATTAATTTTCAGTAAAAACGTTGATAAATAAGAAAATATATTTATTTGATTTTCAAGGTTCTAAGTCGAAGCCCATAAATATTATATAATAATCATTTAAGCTATATTCCATAAAAAAAGATTGAATTTTTTTTTTTAGGTAGTCAAATATTAATACAATAAAATTATTTAATACTTAAAATGGGCGAAATCCTGTTAAATAGAATATGTTTTTGTATTATTTTTGATTAATTAATTATTCAATCAATCATAAATAATTTGAGCAATGACTCCACTGTTCTCTGTTCACCTAATGCCACCAAAATTCCTAACCCTAACTATAACACTGACATATTTTTATTTGCGCTAATAACAGAATGCGTACCTTACTGATTATCTATATATATAAAAGAAGAAGCTCCCTTATAAAGATGCACGCCGCAGCCTAAACCCCTGGTCCTATAGACTCCAAATTTGGCACGTAGGTTCCTTTTATGGTGTAGACGAGCACTAAGAAAGGATTTTACAAAATTCACCTTCTAAGGGGTTGAAATGGGGGTCCAAAGTTTGTATGGCGAAATAAGATTAGTTGAACTATTTGATCCGAAACTTCGCAAAAGTATTCTTTAAAGTAATTGAGTAATAGTACATTACTACCGAGGCCGGGAAGTGACTGGTTGCCGGCCGAATATATGTAGACGGCCGAGCGAAGCGAGGCCGGATAGTATTCGGACGGCAACCCGTCACTTCATGGCCGAGGTATGTATAATGCTTTTCTCAAACATGCAATGAAATGAAACAAAAAAATGTATCTCCATTCTTAGAAATAGGCATGATGACTGGCAAGTCAAATCAGCATCTTTTTTCGAACTGTCAAAACGATCACCACTATGGAATTTTATATGAAATACTCAAAAGTGACGTCACGTTTGAGTACTGCCAAATGACCTACACTTTTAAGTTTTTTTTCAATTTATTAAATAGAAGTTCTGTACAAAAATTACAGCAATCTACATCTTAGTAATAATTTATTCGTGTATTATGTCGTGCATAATGTTAAATAATTTATTTTAGCAACAGTCATCATCCCTATTATAAGTCAACTGCATAACTAAGTCTTTGAAACACAACAAAAGTCAAATACTTTTTTTAAATATTTTAAGTCCTTGTGGACAGGCGAAAGCACTAAGCTATACTGCCTTAAAAATCAAATACGACACAGACACCTAATTTTTTTTTAAGTTAGACCTGTTTGAAACGCGCCAATTTTTAATTCTAAAAAGCAGTATTAGACGACTCGGTCTGTTGGGTCCAATTAATCGCATTCGGTGATCGGGGCCGACGGATCGCACCGTATAATACTGCTTTTTAAATATTATTTTGAGTAGTTATTCTACATATTTTAAATTATATAATTAAATACCTAATTATAACTGCAACAATTAGCCAATCATTTTTTTTAATACTAATATTACTTACAGATAATTATTGGCTAAAAGCCAAGATGCCAGGTCACAATCCTATGCCGAATGAAAATTAAAAAAGTGGCACTTGCCGGCCTAGGCCGGCAACGAGGTACTTCCCGGCCGCTTTTTAGGCACGTAACTACAACATTTCATTGCATGTTTGAGAAAAGGTATGTTAAAGGTTTTTTGAAAATTCAACCCCCGGAAAAAGGTAAAAAGGGTGACGAAGTGAAAAAATCAAGTTGGGTATCGTTTCTATGGTTTATCGGGACGTAGATCACGAATACAATAACGATTTTTAATTTTAACGCGGCGGACGTGAAATACTATGTACACGGTTATGGTGTAATGGGGTAAAATTCGAAAAATATCAATATAATTTTATTATTTATCTTTTATCTATATATATAAAAGAAGAAGCTCCCTTATAAAGATGCACGCACAGCCTAAACCTCTGGTCCTATAGACTCCAAATTTGGCACGTAGGTTCTTTTTATGGTGTAGACGAGCACTAAGAAAGGATTTTACAAAATTCACCTTCTAAGGGGTTGAAATGGGGGTCCAAAGTTTGTATGGCGAAATAAGATTGGTTGAACTATTTTATCCAAAATTTCGCAAGAGTATTCTTTAAAGTAATTGAGTAAAGGTATGCTTAAGGTTTTTTAAAAATTCAACCCCTGAAAAAGGTAAAAAGGGTGACAAAGTGAAAAATCAAGATGGGTATCGTTTTTATAGTTTATCGAGTCGTAGATCACGAAAACAATCACGATTTTAAAATTTAACGCGGCGGACGTGAAATACTATGCGTGTACATAGTATTTCACGTCCGCCGCGTTATGGTGTGATGGGGTAAAATTCGAAAAATATCAATATAATTTTATTATTTATTTATATTTATGTTCATTTCTGGTTCTAGAGATTCCAAATTTAGCGCGTAGGTTTCTTTGAGGATGTTGGGGTACTCTAAAAAGGTTAAGTTGAAATCCACTCCCTAGAGGGTGCAATGGGGGTCCAAAGTTAGTATGGCGAAACAAGATTAGTTGGACTATTTTGTCCGAAACTTCCTAGGAGTATTCTTCAAAGTAATAAAGACATGTTTGCAGGTTTTTTGAAAATTTAACCCCTGAAAAAGGTAAAAAGGGTGAGGAAGTGAAAAAATCAAGTTGGGTATCGTTTCTATGGTTTATCGGGACTTAGATCACAAAAACGATTTTAAAATTTAACGCGGCAGACGTGAAATACTATGTACACGGTTATGGTGTGATGGGGTAAAATTCGAAAAATATCAATATAATTTTATTATTTATGTTCATTTCTGGTTCTAGAGATTCCAAATATAGCGCGTAGGTTTTTTTGAGGGTGTAGGGGCGCTCTAAAAAAGGTTAAGTCAAAATCCACTCATTAGAGGGTGCAATGAGTCTAAAGTTTGTAGGGGAAACTTGACTATTTAAACTGTTTTATCCGAAACTTCACAGGAGTATTCCCAAACATAAATGACTAAAGATATGTTTTAGGGTTTTTGAGAATTGAACTCTTGAAAGTGGTAAAAAGGTTAAATAGTAAAAAAACAACATGGTTATCGTTTCTATAGTCTACTATCGTGTCGCTGTACCGAGGTGTACGTGAAATACCATCTTCTCTGTTATGGTCTCATGGGCTTGCGGGTTATGACAGGGGTATCGTTTTAGTGTTTATTTCTGATAAAAAAAATCTAAATATAGCATGTTAACCAACGTTAATAACCTTTTAAGTTTTCCCGAGTTTTCATGCGATAGTAATCAAAAGTACATATATCTGTGTATCCAAGGTGTTTTTTATAAAGTCAAAACAGTCGTCACCATAAATTTCGACATTTTTGATCCAATGGTGTAAATCGATGTATCGGGATCCCAGAGGTTCTTAACAAACTGCAAAAAAGGCTGCCTATTCAATTTCCGTTTCGATATTGTCCGTCATAAAAATCGGTGGTAATCTGAAGTTCTGACTGATCTGTTCATCATAATGAAGCAGAAGTCAAATTTGCAAGAAACGGTAACAATATTGAGTTACTTCAAATGTCAATCAGCTCGCCTAATTATGGTCATCTTTGTTAGGCCTGGGAAACGACAAATGATAGTTTTTATTATCAAAACACAACAATCACCTATGTGAGTGTGTATGTAAACTTTTAAAGATAAAAAACATTTGTCAGTTACCAGATGGTAAAGATGACCATAATATGATAGCCAGGCGCGGATCCAGGTCTTCGTTGAGGGGGGGCACTGCCCTATGATATGATAGTATTTTACACTTCAAACACCACCTAGCCATACATAAGTCCAGCGTGAGGGGGGGGGGCAAGTGCCCCCATTGCCCCCCCCCCCTGGATCCGCGCCTGATGATAGCGGATTTTGATAATAATCTATATCTGAAATGTCAAAGCGTTTCAAGTAATGAATTTGAGGTCAAATTTGCACAAAATGATCGGCACCTTGAATTTATTTAGTTTGAATCCGACCTTAATAAAAATCGGTATCTTAGGATCCAAGGGGGTTTTTACAAAAAGTGAGAAGCTATCACATCTAAAATTTCTAGAACTTTGATTTAATATTGATAAAAATCGATACCTACCGAGAAGATGAAAAGTTCTTCATATGGAATTTGAAGTCAAAATTCCAAAAATAATTCGCCAACATTATAGCCATCATCATATTAGTTTCATACGACCGTGATAAAAATTTATAGAACGCGGCCGAACCGCGGGTAAAAGCACCATCCGCACACTTAAATCCGTTAAGGCAAACGCGAGATAATCGCGGGAAAACATTAACATGCAGTGAATAGATATTAGAACGCGGGCGAAGCCGCGGGTAACTGCTAGTTAAATATAATCCCCCAAATCAATTAACAGTTGTAGCTCACGTCGATCAAATATGCAGGAAATTCCGACTCAATATTGTTAACAGCAACTGGAATGTAGCCAATTAATGTAATTAAACGTCATATACCTTATAACATTTCACCTAAGTTTCAGTAATGGCGTCATCGGATGTGTAATTAGAGGTCTTTACAAAACATTTTGATCGCACATTAGATCGAATTTGTAATGTTAGGTGATTCAAAAGTTTACGCACTGTAGGTAGGTAACTTACGAGCAAAGCGAGCTTAATATGAATCCCAATAAATGCAATAAATAAAAATATACATATGAAGGGTCCACGGAAAGAACATGTCTGGTCAATTCAAATTACAGAAGGAAAAATCACCTTACTTTTAACAGAATAAGGTGTGAATTTGCCCTGATTTTTTTAAGCACTGAATATGTCTTTTCCGTGGACCCTATATATTAGGTAGATATATCAGGTGTTGCATTATAATAGGAGCAATAAATTAAAATATAGACTCTCTCAATCATCTCTTAACCATTTCACTAAAATAAAATTAAAAATAAAGTTACTTTTACTTTTTTAATCAATAAACGACCTCAATGCACACCCACAGCCAAACACACGCCATCCCATAATAAAATCAAATTGGTGTTTTGGCGCGTTATTTGCAGATTTCACGTGATATTTCACTAATTTCACAGTATAATATTACTTCAGCGAATAAATTTTAACTATATTAAAAACCACAAACTTAATGTATAAAATGTTGTAGTGATATTAGTATAGTGTAACGCGTTCCAGTTACGGTATCTTTTTCATGGAAAATATACATACAGGATGGAAATAAAGTGATATAAATAAAAACTACTTAAGTAGAATCTCTTCTTTTCTGTCTGATAGATACTATAAACTTCAAATAGGTACCCATAACTTATATACGCAACCAAAGTTCTTATCAATGTCCATAGTATTTGATATTACGAGCTCCGCTGTTTTATTTTTATTGAACGGGTGGTTTCAGAACGCAGTCGTATTAGAGACACTTCAATAAAGTTGTCATAAGTTTTGTATCGCGGATGTGTAGGACCTAAAGCGGCCAAAACATTCAATTGGCGTATCCTAGATTGGCCACGAGCCAGGCGCCCGTGCATATTGATGTGCCAACTTTTAGCGTCGACTCAGCTCATCGGGGCAAACTTCAGCGACCAACCTGCCAAAGTGTAGCCTGCATGGCCTCCACAATTTAATGATGATGAATGCTTGTATCAGACCATTCCCTACTGGGTCGCTGCCATAACCGTTACCGCTGATGACACTGTAGGAATTTCGTACATAAAACACCTTTTGAAAACATACGGTACTCGTGTTACATATGGTTTCATTTGCGTTCTGCGCTAGGATTCATATGATTAAAATGAATTAAAGTACCTGGTGTAATGGCAACATATCCCATAGGTTAATTCCATACGTTAATTATTATTTCTAGATATATGTCTTCTTACTTATGATAATGGAACGCACCAAATGATGGACACACTTTCAAAAAAATAACGTAATATAATAACATTGCATTTCTTTATCTTATGAAAGACAATGCGCATTTCTAAGGAACAAACCCATTAAGACCCTGTCTATTTTTTTAGACGGAATAAACTTTTGCGCTTTTGAATTCCACAGCGTCGTCCCAAGATCTTCAAACATGTGGGAACGATTACACTAGTCTGAGACGCTTGACAACGAGGCACAATAACAACAACCTAGCGTCAGACAAGGAAAGTGCCACATGC